>JALIZH010023328.1:0-236285 GCA_030522465.1 Rhipicephalus appendiculatus | reverse complement strand
GTTGGTATGCGTCATCGTTCCCGACAGCTGTCATTTCCGACACGTCCCCTGAATCAAATTCGACATCGTTGTGGCGGTCACCGAGTTTCCTAATAATACACGAGTGGGAAATCTGGCGCTAGTCACGGTCTGTGGAAGCTGCAATGCGTGGCGCTTGAGCCAGCATGGGAATACCGGGTAGTGTGTACATGGATTTCTCTAAGCTTCCTTCTTTGGCTATGTTTGGCTCCGTGTGGCCCGCAGCCGCTTTGTCACAATATGAAGTTCAGCTAACGTTTAGCAGTTCCACTTCAACACTTTGACCATTTTAGGCTCGCCAGTTCAAATCGGGCCACGAAATTCACAATGATTCATTCTTTTACCCGAAAGAAACGCCAAAACAACAATAAACAAAGCCACTAGTGCGTTCGAAGCCGCAAGCACGAAGATGAGGCAAATCCATGTACTACCCATAATTCCCATGGTGGCTGAACGATCGCAGCACCAGAGTTTCCTCTAGTAAACATTGTAGGAAACCCGATGTGGGCGGGTTTGTACAGTCTAACACGAATTCAAGGTTATCGCGCGAGCGTCGACCGGCCTGCATAGCGTCCCGTTCCGGAACAGTGAAAATCAAGATTTCGAATTCTTCTCTCCCTCGTTGGATGTTCCATGCTGCAACAATCACTGCCACGACGAACGATCGCCACCTTTTCTCTCTCCTTTAAGCTTTCAGTTTGTTGCGATGAAGCGTAGACTTGGTTGGCTTTTACTTCGCGGACGATAACAGAGTTGGTGACAAAGATCTGGTAAATCTGGTGCTTGGAACATTGCCTGCAATACGTTGCGCGCACTACCATCGCTGTCTGTTCTCTGAAGCAAAAAGAAAATTACAAAATTCAGGAGCTCTTCCCCAATCGGGGAAATGGGGGGTAGGCGAAGAAAGGCATGCCTGATGTACTGCTGCTCTTTGTTTCTTGCTTTTTTTTTTTCTTTCTAGGAAGCGGCCGTCCTCGAAACGCTGTTTTCGGGCACAGTCGTCTTGTCTTTCATGTTCTTTCCAGCGTTCGTCAGCCTGTAGAACGGCCTAACGAAAGGACCATCACGCGATCATGGAAACGCGGGTTAGGAATTCTCAGTCGGAATTTTCCGGAAACATGCCATTCCTGATATCGGCCTTAACGTTGTCCAGTAGATCGCTTTTAGTCCACCGACACGAAATATTGCAATGAAGCGCCCACAGCAAGTGGACTGCTTCCCAATTGTTTTTTTTTTTTTCATCGTCGGTAAAACGCATTCATATGCTTCAGTTCAGTTCACATTGGGCAAGCACGGGTGGGCTTAGTGTTCAAGGCACTTGCGGGGGGACCATAGTTCAAACCCTCGCCCTGTAAAGAAAACTTATTTTGTTTTATTTATTACTTCTTTAGTGAGCACGCGTCAGCTTTTGGCGAATAGTCTTTTTTTCGAACACCACCAGCTACACAAGTCAGTCAATACAAGCTTCGCTTGAAAAGTGCCATCCTCGAACGGGAAGCCATGATACCTAGCCTCTCCTCAAAAGGGGATTCTGGGTCGTGGCTCTGTTCTTGTCCTTGGTCGGCGCTTGTGCGATAACCTTCAAATTGCGCTATACTGTACTTGTTTTTATGCTGACGCATTGTCCAGTCATTGTGGTGTGCTATGAAGGATTCCGGCGCATGTAGGTTGTCCCGCAGTCAGGGTCGTAGCCGGACATTTTTTTCTGGGGGGTTTGGACCCAGTTAAAGAAATGCTCGTGCGTGCTTTAGTATGTGTGCGTGTATACACGGAACTTCAAGAAATGTACCCGATAATTCTAAAAAATAAGGAAAACTGAATATTTGCTTGATGTCTTCGTAATTGCTTTTTCTGTTCTGTTTTAACTGGCTTGCTGTGGAGAGGCTGAGGTTTATATTACCTCGACTACTCCATTTCTATAAATTCTGCAGCGAAAATAAATTAATTAATTGCAAAATTCAAATATCGTTACCCAAAAGCAATCAAAGAAAATAACATATGAATTCGTTTCAGAGTGCCTATGTATTTTTCTTCAGTTGCTTTTTCTGTTGCGGCAGATATCTTCAGATTTCTAGTGACATCAATTACAGCGCTAGCTAAAGAAATTAAATTAAGTAACCTTTTAATTTGGGGAGGCAGGTGGTCGGGTTGAGCCTTTACTGCGAAGAGCCCATTACCACTCTGAGGTTTCCAAAAAGCGGCCGCTGGTAATTTTAGCAGAGTGATCAAATCTGACCAATTTCACTGGCAAAACCGAAACGCGCTGAACAGCACAACTGCTTTATTCTTCCGAGACTCTCAGAACGAGCCAGCATCGTAATATCAACCATCGGTCGACTTCGCTTTGCGTGTGTGTGGACTGCGCTTTCGATTATAGCACACATGGCACACGTACATTAACGAACGTAAAAAACTTAAAAAATGTGCAAGCCAAGAAACACAACAATCAAAAGGAAACACTTAAACAGATAAGCGCGAACTATCAACTAAATGTTATTTGAAGAAACACGGCAACTTATACATGAAAAAGCTGATATCCCCATCATGACGTCTGGAAGCATCTAACGCGACATAAAGGAAATCTTTTTTCCCGCAAGTACCACTGACCGGCTAATGCACGTGCCGCCGGCGCGCGCAATGGAAAAGGCTTTGAGGATCTCCCTTTCTGATCGATCTCCGAAGTGTGTCAGACAATTGGTCCGATTAAAGGGCCCCAATAAGCCACCTCCGATTAACATTTAAAGGAGCACTGACATCAAATTTCAAAGTCGAGATGTGTCCTTCATTCGATTGCTCTGTATGCATAGGTCGTCTTGGCCAAATTTGAATGCCGTCCGTCGCGTGGAAGTTATTTTATTTCGAGGGCAAACCAGGCAAACAGCGTATGAACGCTCAACGGAAAACTGGATGCCCTGCGACATAGACACTAGTGCAACGTGTGAGGTGTGATAGAACACGTGATATAATCACACTTATGACGTACGCTAGTGATACGCTAGTAACAATGACGTCGACGGTCTGAGTGTGTTTATTGTGGCGCCGACGCCCGGCGTGGTCTCAGTAGTGGCTCTTCTTGCTGTGCTGATCTGTGCTTGCGGTACACCGTGTCGCATCGACTGATTTGTCGTGCGCGAGTGCGATCATTCGGAGCGACACAGTACGTGCCAGGATGTCGGGGATATCTCACCATTGAGCGTGGCCCAAGCGTGCGTCCGCAGGCAATTCCTCGTCGCTGCTCGGACCGGTGTCCATTTCCTCGTCGCTGCTCTCCAAAGGGTCGAAGCGAAAATAGGGGCTTTTAGCTTGTACGTATACATCTTTACGTTACCGGGTTACCGGATACCGGAAGGAATCTGCGCATGCACGTTTCTTTACGGAACGTAGACTTTTACGGAACGTAAACTACTCGCCGGATAGGCTTTACGTTTTCGGCCCCATCTCACAACTCCACCTTCGTTCGTGGCTACTCGCGATATCCGCTTTCAGGAGACTCCATCCGCCGATGCCGAGTCAAAATAAGCCGAAGTGCGAGCGATCACCTTAATTGTTTCAGCAGGATTGCCGAAGCTAGTGATCTAGCAAGCCGAAGCAGTAAACGTGAGAGGCCTAAAGCTCCTGACATGCCCGACATGCTGGATAGGTGGCGTCATCTAGCGGGGCTAATATGAACCAGGCAAGCACAGAATTGGTATTGCAGAAACATCGTGCATTCTACTTCTGATGTGAATGCCTTGCAGTGGCATAACTACGAATGAGTCGCCTTTTGATCATTTCTTCCCACAAAAACACTCGGCGAAAACAAACGTGTCCATGACTGTGGTTGCACAAATCGTCACAAGATGTCGCTAAAAAACCTTTTTGGTTAAGGTCCCTATATTTTTCAAAGGTAGCGCAAACCATTGTCCAAAAAGGAAAGGGAGAATGTCCTCCTCGCCCTCTGCGTCTCTCCTCTCTTCTTCGCCCTTTTGTGCTCCCCTATTGGACCAGGCCCGACACGTGACCAGTTCTCCCCGATGACCCCTCTGCTTCTTGCTCTGGCGCCTGAAAACGACGCCATTATTGGGCGTAGAAACACCGCCGCAGGTGCGCGCTGTAGGTGAGCGCAGGCTTCTTATAGCTTTTTGCAGTTTGAAAGACGCCATCGGCTGCAGCCAGATTCCAACTTGTTGCGCTGTTGGATGCTCGAACAGCATTGTCAAGGGTGACAAGCTTTTTTCTGTTCCTCGGTCACTACTAAACCCTTTCGCGTATATTCGCCCTTCGAACTCTTTTAGATGAAGCTAAGGCTCGATACTGATGCCTAAGTTAGACAAAAAAAAAAAAAGCGGCGTGACATTATCGGCCACGCTTTCTCGCACACAATATTTACAGCGAAATCCTTAGTGTTCGCAATTTACTAATTGTTTTGCGAAAATTTTACTGCAACGTTTGAGAAAAATATTTTTGCGAGATCTCTGTTTTCTCGCTCAGCCCGTAGATTTTACAAAAATTATTTGCCAAAAGTCGTTAAAAACTTACTCTGAGAAAGTCGGAGCTGTTTTTTTTTAGCGCTCATGAACAGAGGGTGGTGATGAGATGTGTACGATAAAGAAAGAGACATGGCAAGTAAGTAGCATCGATTGATGAGCTTAATTTACTTAGCAATATGCTGCAAAACTGCCCGTACGCAAACCATAATTTTAAACGCATGTTTGTTCTGTCAACGAGAAAGAGCGTCTTTTATTCGCTACAATAATTGTGTTTTCTTTGTTTCAACTAATTATAAATTTGTGATCAATGGAAATTAAAAACAGTTATTTGCATTTGGAGGCTTCATTACTGAGGGAGGGACCTGCTCGCTGTTCTCGCCCAATTAGTGACGAACGCGGGAGGGTGCGCTCACGAGGTTACCGTTAGCCAATTAACGAAGAAAAATGTCCATGCTCTCCTGTGAACAAAGGAGCGTATTTTAGCAATAGGAATACCAGCATGACATCTCACAAACTGAGCACACTGGAAGAGTCTCCAATTAAAGAGCTAGGTCCAATTAATGAGCACGAGCAGCACGCGATGGAACCAAAAAAGATATTTACCCGAGGGGGCAACAGAAGCGCGTGAACGCAGTTCGAAATTTAAAAGAATGTACGCTGGGGATATTTAGAAAATAAGTGCCTCCGCCGCGTTGTGTGTTCATAATTTGATGTAGCGTCTGATTTTCCAAAATGCGTCTTGTGAACAAACACCACGGTATCCGAAAAAGAAAAACGGCAGCTGTAAAGACTGCGTTTAACATGTTCAGCCTCTTGTTCACCTGGTGCGAGCGACGCATCCTACATTTATGAATTCAAATACAATGCACAAATGCTAGGTTTTCACGTTGTCAAAACAGGTCCCAAGTCCAGAAAGCTGTTCGCGCGTAAGGTGCCGCAATGGGATTTCTAATATACGCCGGCACCAGTGTGCGATTTGTTGCTTACAAAACGCGAAATGATAGCTAATGTACCGACTAACCACAAACTATTTTTACTACACATCTTACGTACGAACAGCTGTGTGAATCTGCGCCCAGAATTGTCGCATTTCCGAGCAAGTACAAGCAATCTCTTCGACGCACCGCATGCGGGCCGGGCGCGTCTTGCGAGTCTCGCCCAATAATGGCGGCCGGGAGTGACGGGCGAGGAGGAAACGGCGCTGAGAGGAGGAGTTTGCGCTACCTTTGAAAAATAGAGGGACCTTATTTTTGGTGATTTTGCCGCAGTAGTGATTCAATCTTATCTAAATTAAATGTAGTTTAAATGCAGTTATCATCACAATTTGGTGGTTTGCGCAAACGTAAAGGTATACGTTTACGTAAGTACGTAAACGTTTACGTATGGTGTGCTAAAACTTTTCTAAAACATGCGTTCCGGTAAAACGGTAAACGCAATACGGTATTCCGGTAACACGGTAACGTTAAAAAGTATACGTACAAGCTAAAAGCCCCTAATGATTCGCGACGTCGCGAATCGCGGCAATTCCCAATTCCAAGTCCTCGTCATCCTCGCTTGTCGATGTTGACCGCGACGACGGCGAGGACGACGATGTTGACGACAAAGACATGGCTGCACGTGTGCTCCTAGCAGACGAAATGTCAGCGATGTCAGCTGGACGTGACGTCACCTTTTTTTGTGGCAGCGGGATCAGCTGGGGAGCGGCCCCGACGTGGCCGCGAGGTAGCGCTACTAGCACTACAATTTGGCGGGTTTTCCTCCCGTTTTGAATCGCGTTCGATACCATACCGGATATATTTATCAACATTACTGGTACTTATTCGTCCCTCCGCTGCATTTTGAGTCGAGAATCGTTACTTGGGGGTCGATACCTACTCGCGGATGTAAAAAAATCCACATGCGTAAATTTGATGTCAGGGCTCCTTTAAGCAGACTTTACGAAAATTGGTGTGAACTGCGTTTTCGTAAGCTGGCTTTTTTCAAATTGTTTGCAGTAACGCGTACTCGTCAAGAAAAATGCCATGCCAACGAGGACCGATAGTGCTGTCGCGTTCCACTGTAAAAGGCGATGCTGAAGCGTTCACACTTTTTTTTTGTCTCGAGATGTGTAGCAGTTTGCTAACAAAGCTGTTAGGCTGCTGTTTTTGTTTAAGCACCCATGAGTGGTTGGTTCTCTAATATATGCGTTCCATCTCTTCGACGTAGCAGTTTAGATTGCCGCACCGCGCTTGCCCCCCATCTCGCTATTTCCTTCATTATGAATTAACAAAGTGCAAAACTTGTTATCATGCACAGGTTATGAAGCCAATTTCCTGTGCGCTGGACGTACTTCAGCGACAGGAACACATGCTCATCGGTTACCTGCTTCCAACCCTGGCCGTACTGGAAAAGCGAATAAAATACGAGGCTATGAAAGGACTGACATATTGTGGCCCTCTAGCCAGCGCTGTTCTCGACGGGATTGAAAAGAGCAAGCGATGTCAGCATCACAGTTTAAGTGGGTTCTTTTTCTAATTAATTATCCGGGATTGCAGATTTGGACACCTCAGAGGAAAACGTGAGCTGGTTGTCGCCAGCTGTTTGATACCAAAGTTCAAGCTCTCATGGATTCCAGACAGTTCTATGCGAGACCAGGCGAGCATGAACATCAGGACAGAGCTAGCTACGGTGACCCAACCAGCAGGGCAGATGTTACCACCTCGTCCGCGCCTGAAGATTTCTTCTCGTTCGGGCTCCAAACCCTTCCAGCTGAAACACAGGATGAGCTGTCGAGGTACCTGCTGGTACCAGGTGACTACCCCCTGTCGCAAATGAGGAACTTTGAGGGTCTGAAGAAGCTTTTCCTCAAATACAACACGGCAGTACCTTCGAGCGCTTCGGTGGAACGGCTATTCAATATTGCCAACGAAGTGCTTACGAAAAAGCGGGTCCGTCTGTCGGACAGCAACATTGAAATGCAGCTCCTGTTGAGTTCGAACAAGGAATTTTGCTAAGTTCAAATATGTATTCTCAGTGTTTTCCCCCCTTATTATAGTGCAGCATTCATTAAATGTCTATGTATTGTTCATTTCAATGCAGTTTCGAGTGCAATAAATTTAGTTATATTGATGCTTGTGAGTAACTTTTTATTTGCACTTCTGAAGTGCCATCTCCTAATTGCACGTTTGAAGGGGAACCTTTCATGCTCGTTGCACTAGTTATAGACGAGCACCAAAGTTGCAGTTAGACAAGTCGGAAGTATGTGCGGTGCTACTTTAAAAATATTCGTCTTGTTGCGTCCTTTCATCTCCAGATAATATGCTGTTCTGTCAGCGATATTCGAGTTCGCATAGTATATGCAGTTCTATAAGAGTATTAAATTGCTAACTTTGTTTCGCCTCAGGATTGTTTGATGATAATTGATTGAAAAATATCAATGTAACGATAATGTAACGACACGTTCCAATTTTCGAATTGGAACTGGAACGCGTTCCTTTCGGGTTAAGGGAACTTGTAACGGGAACTCGTTCCAAAAATGGCAAGGAACGAGGAACGAGCTTTCGTTCCTGTTTTAAAGGAACGTGTACAACACTGCATACATACGTACGTATACATACATACATACATACATACATACATACATACATACATACATACATACATACATACATACATACATACATACATACATACATACATACATACATACATACATACATACATACATACATACATACATACATACATACATACATACATACATACATACATACATACATACATACATACATACATACATACATACATACATACATACATACATACATACATACATACACTCTAAGCCGAAAAGGACCAAAAGGGGGGTATGACATTGGTCCTTCAGGGGACTAACTGGGCTGCCACAGATTTTGAACCATTTTTGGACCAACTGCGGGAGTAACTACAACGGTTCAACTGTTACCCCCTAGCATTCACTCCACTTGGTTTAAATGTTGGTCCTCGTAGAATGCTCCAGGGGGACTAACAGTTGAACCGTCTGGACGAATCGAAAAAAAAAATGGCGCCCTTGCACTAGTCGGTATAGTTCATGGTAATTCCAACTTAATCAGCATTGGAGACCGTAGTTATTGGGACAAGCGCACAAACATATATATATACACACACACAATGACATCTCAAAGTGAAACACCGCAAACCCCGCCCGCCCGCACCACACAGCCGAAAACCAGCCATCGGATATATATAGGCACACTCTTTTGACCTCCCATGTAGTGCCGGTGGGAGACTTCTGTTCGGCGTAATAAAACAATAAACATTGACAGCGCAGTACATCTAAACTTACGTGGGCTTATTCGTAGCACCGAAGCACAGCGATCTTTTAATCTGAATCCGCGTAATCTCGAACGCCCCTTCAGTCAGTGAATTCGAATTATCAGCTGGCACTCGATCGTGTCGGCAGAACCAGCGTTAGCAGTGCTGGTGCACAACTCCACACACACAAACATAGCAGCGGCGCTTATGCAGGAATGCCGGCGAAGCAGTGAGGCGCCCGTCGATGCCGCTGTCGTGTACTTGCCGATAACGTCACTAGGCTTACGAGGAGCACGGCTGTACTTACGACGCCCGGCGATCACGACATGCGTTTCCTGAGCAATTTTCGTCGTCGTTATTTTAGACACAAAGGAAAAATAGGTGGGTGTTCACTGTCCGCGGCGTATTACGCAGTGATGTATACATATATACGTGTATAATTACAACGACGAGACCACTCGCAAGCACGGTTGTTTACTGTGCACACCGCCGGCCGCACGATAAATGTTTGACGATGATTGTCGCATGGAGAGAAAGACAGAGTTTGAACTGTACTTTAATCCAGAAGACATTATTTTCCGCGAAACAAATTCTGTGCGACGTTTCTTCCACCTGTGCCGCAACGCACTCACACCGGCCGCCGGCCCGGCCGGCCGGCTTGCTGCCGATGACGTGCGAAGCCTACTTCGTATATCGCTTCAAAGTTGTGGCCAGTGACTCGGCGGGAACACGACCGCTGACGAACAGCTTACTTTTCTTAGCGCTGTCGGTGTTCTTCGTAGTTCTTCCTGATTCGGCACACTGAAACGTATTTTCCGCGGTGTCCGGGCTCGGAGGCTTGCACTTGTTTGGGCCCGGCAGTGCCGGCAGCTCGATAGGGAAGAAACGTGCCGGAACTCATCCGCTCGCTGTGTGCGCCGGCGCGAGTTGAACTTGCCTCTTATAAAAGCTTCGATTCGTTGAATAGTGCTTCGCTTTCACTCTGGCGTACAACCGATATAACTCGTGTTCGTGCTAGCCGACAGGGCCGAGCAGTGCAGCGCGGCAGCAGGCGATCGGCGCGCAGTTACTCTCCCCGTTGGTCCCTTCATTGCCGGGCGTTTGCGCACGACACGCACTGTCACGCATTTACTCCCTGTTGGACGAACCGTTTATCCGTTGGTTTAACGACTGCAGTTAGTCCGAATTTGCCGGATTTCGGCTTAGAGTGTATACATACATACATGCATGCATGCATACATACATGCATGCATGCATACATACATGCATACATGCATACATACATGCATACATACATACATTAGCGTACAGACTGGTGAATCAAAGTGTTGTAAAGTGACGTCAGTCCCGATCGAACTGCTCGGCACGTGCTGGTGGCGCATACACCTTTTTGTTTGCTCTCTCCCCTCCTTCCCCCTTCCCCCCCTTCAGTTGCTATTTATACGCTTCCAAGTGGGAGGAATAAACGATTACGTTTTCGCCTGTCAACTGCATGGTGTCATACTTAGTACACACGTCGCGTGTGTCGGAACTATGTAACAGTGGCGACGAAGATGGGATTCGAACCCCGAAGCGGGAGATGGATTAAGCCTTACGCTGGCAGTTAAGCAGGAAACAACGACGGCAACGTTACCGACTATGGCTCATCACCAACTACCGGAGTACGACGACCAGCGTGACAATTGGAAGGCCTACATCACGAAGGCGGAAGCTTATTTCGAGGCGACTGGCGTCAGCGAACCGGGAAAGAAGAGGGCGTTGCTTGTGGCTGCACTAAGTACACGCACCGTGCAAGTGCTCACGGGGAAAGTCGCACCAAGAAAGCCGAACTCGTTGACGTATGAAGAAGCAGTCAAAGTCCTGGACGAATACTTCGACCCAAGGCGTCACGAGATAACGGAAAGTTTCCGCTTCTTCAATCGCTGCCAATTGGAAGGTGAGCCCATTCAGCAGTTCATTGTTGAAATTCGGCGGATTGCGGATGGCTGTAACTTCGGTGACATGCTAGAAAGAATGCTACGTGACAGAATCGTTTGCGGAGTCAGGTCAAGCTCTGTGCAGAAGCAGCTGTTAGCGAAAACAGACTTGACGTTAAAAGACGCTGAAGCAATAGCCATATCGGCAGAAGCTGCTGAAAATGATGCAAAACAGATGTCCGCTGACCTTGTCCCCGTACTGAAGGTTAATGCACGACAATCATGTGCGAATGAACCGGTGTTAGAATGCGGACGTTGCGGAAGTAAGAAGCACAACGGCAACGCTTGTGGCTGGGCGAAGGCGAGGTGTTATCGCTGTGGTGTGTATGGTCATCTTGCAAAGATGTGCCTGAGCGACGTGCGGAGAGTACGCTCAAAAACGCGTGCACAAACCAGGCAAGGTGAAGCTTTCGCAGTTACCGCGGACGAAATGGAGGAAAATGCTACTTATAATGCGCACATTTGGACTTTAACAGCGCCCTCGGAAGGTCAGCTGCAGCCTCCCATTCGCCGTACGTTCACATGGAGTGGCATAGATGTATCTATGATTGTGGACACCGGTTCGCCTGTCTGCGTCGTGGCTAGAGAACTGTTTGAGAAACATCGTGAACAGTGGCCGCCATTAAAACCAGCGTGCATCAAACTTTCCTGTTATCTCGGAAGACTGCCTGTACTGGGTGAGCTGAAAATGACTGTGTCCTACAACGACCAGAAGGTTAAATGCTCCTTGATAGTGTTGAACTGTTCAGGTCCGAGCCTCTGTGGACGAGATTTGATTGCCAAGTTCAGCGAGGCAGGATCATCTGTGCTCAACGTATCCGCACAGCAGGGGCCTGGGGCAGAAAGCAGCCGGACCGCAGACATGGATGCCGTGCTAGCGGAGTTCCAAGATGTCTTCAGCAGCGAGCTGGGCCTCATTGCGGGGCACCCTGCCCACCTGAAGCTGAAAGAAGGAGCCACACCGAAGTTTTGTAAGGCCCGTTCACTTCCTTTTGCGTTGCGCGATAAAGTTTCAAAAGAGATTGACCGGCTAGTGTCACTTGGGGTACTGTCACCTGTAACACACGCTGAGTGGGCTACCCCTATTGTGCCTGTACTAAAGAAGGACGGCACCGTCAGGATCTGTGTCGATTTCAAGGTGACGTTGAATCCTGTCTGTGAACTAGAACAATATCCGTTACCAGCCATAGATGATATTTTTGCCTGCCTTAATGGTGGTGACTACTTCAGTACGCTGGACTTAAGAGACGCGTATAATCAAGTTGCCCTGGATGAGGAGTCAAGAAACCTGTGCGTAATAAACACACACCGTGGGTTGTTTTGCTTCAACCGACTGCCGTTCGGCATAGCTTCCGCGCCCGCTATCTTCCAACGAAAGATAGAAACCGTTCTGCAGGGCTTGACAGGTGTCCAAGCTTACCTCGACGACGTCTTGGTGTCGGAAAAACATGGCAGTCTCGGCAGGTTACGACAAGTAATGCAGCGTTTCCGTGAGCATGGTGTAAAGCTCAGGCGCGACAAGTGTAGTTTTCGACAAGAGTCAGTGACGTATCTGGGCCATCAAATTGACCGTGAGGGCCTGCATCCAATCGAGAGGAACGTCGAGGCGATCGCGCAAGCCCCTAACCCACAGAATGTTCAGCAGTTACGATCCTTCCTGGGCATGCTCACATTCTATTCGAAGTTCGTGCCAAACATGTCTTCCTTACTTGCACCGCTGTACAAGTTATTAGAGAGCAACACATCCTGGGTCTGGGGACTGGCTCAAGAAGCAGCTTTCCGTAAGGCGAAACAATGCCTCCGAGAAGCAGCCGTGCTGGCCCACTATGATCCTAAGAGACCCCTCAAGCTGGAATGCGACGCCTCGCAAGATGGAATAGGGGCCGTGCTTTTCCATACATTCGGGAAGATTAACAAACCTATTGGTTTCCGATCTAGAACGTTGACAAGGGCGGAGAAGAATTATTCACAGCTGGAGCGGGAAGCCCTTGCCCTTGTGTTTGGAGTGTGTAAATATCGTGATTATCTCGTAGGCCGAGAATTCATTTTGGTCACGGACCACCAGCCGCTAGTAAGCCTGCTGAGGGCGGATCGACCAACTCCAGTCTTGGCAGCCGCCAGAATACAACGCTGGGCACTGTACCTGGGTGGATTCCGCTACCAGCTTCAATACTCTCCCGGTAAGCAGCTGCTGAACGCTGACGCCCTCAGTAGACTGCCACAGCGGACGGCAGAGCCAGAACCCCCAGAAGCAGATCCACCAGACTATGTTCTAGCCTTGGTTTGTTTCAATGACGAGACTGTGTCAGTTGAAGAACTAAAGCAATTGACGGCAGATGACCCCCCTCTTGAATCAAGTGATGAACTTCACGAAATGCGGCTGGCCGTCCTGCGCAAAAGGCCTGGACGCGAATATGGCACCTTTCGTCGAGAAGAAATTGGAGCTGTCTCTGGCCCACGGGTTGTTGTACTGGGGCCGTCGAGTAGTCGTTCCGATGAAGGCGCGACGTCGCGTCTTATACCTTTTGCATGAGACACACCAAGGATCGTCTGCTATGAAAGCGGTCGCTAGATCGTCATTTTGGTGGCCAGGCTTAGATCGCGATATAGAGCAGGTTACCGCATCATGCCACAACTGTGTGCAAAATATGCCCATGCCACCGTCAGCAATTCCGACAAGCTGGCCTGCTACGACAGAAAAGTGGTCAAGAGTGCATATTGATTTTGCTGGCCCTATTGCAGGGAGCATGATTCTAGTGGCCGTGGACGCTTACAGTAAGTGGATCGAAGCGGTGCCGCTCAGACAAGCCAACGCTGCGTCCACAGTCAGCTGCTTGCGCGCTATATTCTGCCGATTTGGCGTGCCGCGAACCATCGTCTCTGATAATGGGGTGCAGTTCACCAGTGACACGTTCTTAACTTTTGTTAAGATGAACAATATAACGCACCTGCGCACAGCTGTTTATCACCCACAATCAAACGGTCTGGCAGAAAGGGCAGTCAGGACCATTAAGGATGGCCTCAAGAAGTTAAATGATGGACGGTTGGACGATAACCTAAACAAGCTGCTTTTCAATTACAGGAGGACGCCGAACAGCTCTGGGAAATCGCCGTCAGAACTTCTCTTCGGATATCAAATACGATCCCGCCTGGATGCATGTTTCCCTCCTGTATGCGCAGGTTCGTCTGATAACGCGGATGAGTGGCCACTGCCATCACCGGGCGCTGCTGTGTATGCTAGGAACTTCGGAACGGGTGAGAGGTGGACGCCAGGAACTGTTGAGTCCACTACAGGGTCTCGGATGGTTCGAGTACGAACGCCGGCCGGAGTTGTAAGACGACATGTTGACCAGTTACGGAAGCGGGAATGTTCGACACCAACGACAGGCTCAGATCAAGAACCGGAGTGGCAAGCATCAAACGCAGGCACTACTAGCGACCATGAACAGTCGCCGACGCCGTCAACTGAACAGAGGGGCATTGCAGCACCTGACCCCGAAGTTCACCCGGAAGTCGCCGCTAGCAACGCCGCAATGGCCGTGCCCGACACACAAGCCCAAGTCCTGCGGCGCTCTACTCGTCAACGAAAACCAGTGCAGCGACTTCAGTATTAAGGGAAGAGGGATGTTGTAAAGTGACGTCAGTCCCGATCGAACTGCTCGGCACGTGCTGGTGGCGCATACACCTTTTTGTTTGCTCTCTCCCCCTCCTTCCCCCCTTCCCCCCCCTTCAGTTGCTATTTATACGCTTCCAAGTGGGAGGAATAAACGATTACGTTTTCGCCTGTCAACTGCATGGTGTCATACTTAGTACACACGTCGCGTGTGTCGGAACTATGTAACACAAAGGATATAAATTCGCGAGAAAACTCTCGTACTAACCTTCCTTTGCCGGTAAGAACGTAGTGGTGCACTCTCCGACGCCAGGGCGAACGAAATGTTGCCTCCGCGTGGACACTGCACATTCGATCGGGAAAGAATTGACTCTACTGCTCCTGAAGGTTCAAGATGATGTTAACCTTACACATGAATGATTGGTACTGACACTCACTTCAAGGAGTTGTGTAAGGGGCCGGGCGCCACGGCGCGGCATCCTGCGCGAGATGGCTCACAGGCTTCCGGCGTATGTAGTGTTCCTCCCGTACTGGGCTTCTGCACTTGACAAACCTTCTTAAAATTAACATAAATCACGTGCCCGGCCGGGGCAACAGCCGGCTTATCTTGAAGAAACAGATCCTCCTGCTGCCAACACCCTCCTCCTCCTATTTTTTTCATGAAGGTAACAGCGAACGTGGGGAAGCATAATGTAATTTTAAAGTGCTAGCTGATACAGTTAATTTCCTTTTTTATTTTGCCCAATATAGGCCGAGAGAACGCTCAATACAACGGTGACCACATAAACATTTTTCCTAACATACCCGCATGTACGCACACAAATAGACGGGTGTGCGCGCAGTATAGTGACAGTATAATGTAAGCAAGCGATGAACTGGCTGCGCGAGTCCACCCGCACTAGATCTGAAGTTGCCAGTCGGTGAAGCTGTGACACAGATAGTGGCAAGAAGCCAGGCAACGCGTATGTATGTACAGTCGCGCTCAATATGCCTTGCAACACGAGAGCGCGTGGGCTCACGGGTTCAAAGGTTGCGCATGGATTCAACTTCTTTTTTATTTCAACAACTAAATATTATTTTCTTATTTGGGATCATACCCATGTGAGAGAAACGCGTTTAGTAATGGAAATAAAGCCGGCAGATCCCACGCACTGTGGGAATCGATGTAATGCGAAGCAGCCAGGAAGGAGCAGATCATGCTTTACATAATTTGCATGTCATGTTTTACATGTTAGGACGTATCATTTATGTTCATCATGCAGTCACGTCGCGCAATACCAATTTTGGTGTATATCCAGCTATCGAACTGGACGCAAGCGCACCATGAGCGTGGCATGCAAATGGCGTTGTAGATGACATGCATGCCAAGATTTTCATGTTACCACCTGCCACTTATGTTCATTTATATATATATATGTATACAGTCATGTCACTCAATACCAAATATGGTGTATATCAAGCTAACGAAACGGCTGCGAGCGCGCCATGAGCGTGGAATGCAAGTCATGTCGCTCATGACATGTCATGATTTCCATATTACCACTTGTCATTTATGTTCGTCATACAGTCATGTCACTCAATACCAAGTTTGGTGTGTCTCAAGCTAACGAAACGGCCGCGAGCACGCCATGAGCGTGGCATGCAAGTCATATCGCACATGACAAGTCATGATTTCCATATTACCAGTTGTCATTTATGTTCGTCATACAGTCATGTCACTCAATACCAAATTTGGTGTATATCAAGCTAACGAAACGGCCGCGAGCGATCCATTAGCGTGGCATGCAAGTCATGTCGCACATGACAAGTCATTTATGTTCGTCATACAGTCACGTCACTCAATACCAAGTTTGGTGTATATCAAGCTAACGAAACGGCCGCGAGCACGCCATGAGCGTGGCATGCAAGTCATGTCGCAAATGACAAGTCATGATTTCCATATTACCACTTGCATTTATGTTCGTCATACAGTCACGTCACCAAGTTTGGTGTATATCAAGCTAACGAAACGGCCGCGAGCGCGCCATGAGCGTGGCATGTAAATCATGTTGTTCATGACATGCACGTCATTATTTGCATATTACCACCTGTCAATTATGTTCGTCATACAGTCACGTCACTCAATACCAAATTTGGTGTGTATCAAGCTAACGAAACGGCCGCGAGCGCGCCATGAGCGTGGCATGTAAATCATACTTTTCATGACAAGTTAGTCATGGTTTTCATGATATGACCAGCCATTTATGTTTGTCATACTGTCGTGTTATGCCATGCCAAATTTGGTATAAATCCCATTAACGATACGGCCAGGAGACCACAAAGTCGTAGGCGGCTAGATAGATATATAGATAGATAGATAGCTAGATACGCTCAAACTCGCCGAAGTTCGCTAAGAAATGCTTACCATTTAATAAAGGCTAGTGAAAGCCATGCGCAATCTTTGAACTCGTGAGGCCACGCGCTCCCGTGTCGCAAGTCATATTGAGCGCGACTGTACATGCTTTGAATGGTGTCCCTTTTTATCCACTGCTGGCGGCAAACAACTCCGTTTCTGTTTGCTGCGCCAGGCTCTATTTCTAGCAAGTTCGAACCACGCTCTTCTGCTCTCTGTGAGAAGTATTTTGCGGGTCTTCTTGAGACCTGAAGCAAGATACCTCAAAGATCAGCACCTTTCGCAGAACCGTTATCACACGCACGCACGCACACACACGCACACGCACACATGCATGTGGAGACACCGCGCTGCTTAATTCTGCTTAATAAGAATTCTGTCCCAAGGAAATGCTCATTCCTTCCGTTTTCCTAATGGCACTTGTGAGGAAAGGAATCGGTTGTCTCCTAAAAGGGCTTTTCAGGCGTCTTTGATTTTATCAGCAATTAAGAGGCGCCATTTGGGGGGTGGTCATATTAAGTGCAAATATCTAGGCGATTACTTATTTTCTATTCTTCTCTGGTCGAGCTGTTTCTAAGCGTGCATGGCAGACGCAATTTTCCTTTTTCATTGATCGACAGCGCATTGTTAATCAAATTTAAAAAGTCATAGAGGCGAGTTGCTTTCGCATTGGTGTATTTTATACGTTGGCCTTTTCAGGGGCAAAAGCTGTAGGAGGATGATCGCTCGCTGCGACAACGTTTCCTTCACGCGCCGTGCGTCGGGAAAGTGAACGGAAAGTTCGTCCACACGTGGCGAAGTCGTTTCTCGCGCCCTATAAACGCGACTCTCTCACATTCATTCATTCAGGTGCTCGTGTTGGACTGCCGCCTGGACGTTCCCTCGTCTGGACCGTTTTGCGCTCGGAGCACGAAGCGACGGATGTTCACGACTTCCCGTCGCAAAAGCGCCCGCGTAGGAAGAACGGGTTGCCGCGGCTCGCCGGCGCTGGTCTGCGCATGCGCCGTCGCTCGGGCGATGGTGCGGGAAAGCGAAACCGGCCGTCAGCCCCTCTCCAGCGGACAGGGACCGCCGGGCCTCCATAAGAAGGGGCCCGGGTCCGCTCGCCAGGCCACAGCAGCCTGACCCCGGCCCGGACCCAGACGCCTCGTCCGACACCTCGTGTACTTTTCCCTTCGACCCCGCGACTCGACCCCTCGGCCGACGAGCCGACGCGGCCCGTCACTGTCACCCGAAAGGTACGGTGGTCGTCTGCCAGGCAATTTGTGCTGCTTTCCTTGTCTCGCGAGTGCGCTTGTGACCGGTTGCCTGCGGGTGAACCACTCAAGAGAAATTCTTACGTGGTACCACACTCACGTTACAGTAATTCAGCTTTCACCAGACACGACATCGCTCTTTTTGCGTGACAATTGCAATGATGTACGGCCTGCGACATAACCTTTCTGTTTACTACATCAGTGACCATCACCATCGGCGAAGCGCTCATTAGTGACAGGTTAAAGTCTTTCTCAGGTGCCTTGTCATCTCGTTCGCGTTCGGTAAGCATTCGTTCTTTGCAAATGTTTTCGCAAACTTTTCACTCACTCTCCTTGCAAGGATGACAGTGCCAGTTTAAAAGAACGTGTTGTTTGTGTAGTTGGTTCCTGTTTGCAATGTTAAAAGAGCTTACACTTCGAAGGAAGAGATTATGCCGTGTCTTTGATTTCATCTTCTTTCAATGTGTTCGCTTACTTAAACCCGCAGGCAATCTGCTGGTTTAGCCAAATATATGGGTGTACGCCACCTTTGTTATTTTCTCTCACTCTAAACGTCAAATAGGCATGGCACCTTCAATGAATAAATTATCCAATATCTCCCGCCATTTTCAAATTGCCTGTCCCACATCCAGGGTATATAACCGTGATGGTATATTGATGACCACGCATATACATTTTTTTTCATACTTTGAGAGAACGAGAGAAGAAACCACATCTAATATGAAATGTCAATCGTTAGAAGTAGCTCGCATAGTATTGGAAGCGGTACATTATAACGATATATCAATAGCGTGATTTTTGTCCGCCTAACTCTATGTACCGAAAAAGGAACGCGGTCAAGTTGGCTTACCAAGTGTCAACTTTTGTCGGCATCCCTTTTTCTTCAGTTTCATGACATCAAAACATTGCTACAGGAGCCAAGAAATTGATTTATCGTCAAGCGAATAGCTGACCATTCGCGTTTCATTCGTTCAGTGTCTCTCTTACAAAGCGATGTCCATTGTGGGCGGAATTGAGTACATCGTAGTATTGTAGCTGTCACGTGATGCGTAGAATGGCAAAATGACCTAGAATGGGTAGTGGTTGACAAAAGTGCTCATTATTAATGTGAAACATAAAAACACGGCGTGGTGCTGAACCTAAAGTCCCTAGATCTAGGGACTTTAGCTGAACCGTAAGCGTAGTCTTCATTATTAGGCAATGCATTTGTCCGGCATTCAGCAAAATTCCATTCTGTGAAAAGCGCTTCGTGTTATCTTACGGTCACAAGAATGCCGAGATCTGAGCCAGAAATTTTTTTTTCTTTCGCTTTGGGGAAAACGAGAATATAAGCAATTTACTTTCCGCATTTGCACGAAGGCTAGCATCGCTTGTCATTTTTGTCATTTTTGCGCTTCGTTCGCGCGCACGATTCGCACGTCAACATGCGCATGCTGCTGCTTCCTGTGCTATTCGCCGCCACGTTGTTGCGAAATATTCAAACTCTTGCCGGATGTTTGGAGATTCTGTTTTTCTTTGCCGATATGTACAGGATGCTTCTGTTGAATACTCGCTCAAAAAATGGAAACAAAAAAAAAAAAAAGAAATAAGGAAGAAAAAAAAAAGGGGGGGGGAACTTTTTGTTGTACTAAAGCATGGTGTACGTAGATGTTATATTATCGGATTTCGAAAAAGCTTTCGATCGTGTGAGTCACCAGAAATTACTACTTAAACTCAAACCAATACTGAAAAATGACAAATTACTTGCGTGGATAGCAGCTTATCTTTCAATGAGAAGCCAGTGTGTTACAATTGATGGCGTAAGCTCGACTTCCGCCCCCGTGAAATCAGGTGTGCCCCAAGGATCAATTTTGGGGCCATTGTTTTTCCTGTTATTTATTAATGATATTGTGCTAAACTTACCCGTAAAAATAAAGCTTTTCGCGGATGATTGTATAATATATCAAGAAATTCATAGTTATAATGATCAAGAATATTTAAACACTGCATTAGCAACGCTTCAAACGTGGTGTACAAACTGGCAGATGGCAATTAACTATAAAAAAATTTGTTGCAATGAGAGTTACGCGTAAGAAACAGCCGCTTTTGTTTACCTATCACATCGATAGTCATGCTTTATCAGAGGTCACTAAACACAAATATTTAGGAGTAATACTCACATCAGACTTAAAATGGAATGAACATGTTCAATACATTGAAAGAAGGGCAATGAAAAAGCTTGGCTACTTGCGAAGGAGGCTTGTAAATGGCTACACCGCGCATCAAACTTCTCGCATACAAAACTTTTATTCGACCAATATTAGAATACGCAGCTGCTGTGTGGGATCCCTTTACTATGTCCAATATTAAAAAGCTAGAAATGGTCCAAAGAAAATCTGTTCGATTTGTGTTTAATTGTTATAGTTGGCGCACATCACCTTCATTTCTTTTAGTTAAAGCGGAGCTCGAAAAACTACAAGAAAGAAGAACGGAAAGGCTGAAGCTCTTTTACTTCACTTTTTATGGAAAAACTGGAATTAGCAAAACACTGCATATTAAACAAACAGGTGAATGTGCTGTGCGCTCATGTCAATTCAAAGAAAGTTGTAGATTACGTAAACCGCACTGATACGCTGAAGTATTCTTTTTTTCCCAGAACTTGCCCGTGAGTGGAATAGCCTAACAGTCGATATTGTAGGAATGTACAACAGTTGATTTATTTCTGAATGCACTCAACAACCTTTAACAAATTGTGCTATTACTTATTATATAACAATGCATTTACCAGAGATACAGGATACTTCCCTTTGTGTTCAATACGTTTCAGTGGGCAAAATTAAGTTGTTTGTTGTAATGTTTTTGTTTTGTTTTTCTTAAATTGTTATAAAAATGTTCTAATGTATGCTTTTGCATTGTATATCATGTTTTCTGTATGGCATTTTGAAAATATTACTGATGTCACTATGTCTGTGTGATGCTATTATGTTGCTATTTCAGCGAAGAGTTCTGTATGCCCATTCCTGCTTAAGACCTGGTAAACAGGTCAGCAGTATGTAATAAATAAATAAAAATAAAATCATGTATATAAGTGTACAGTATGTATATAAATGTTTGTGTGTCATATTGTCTGACTGTCAAATAAAATCAAAGGGTTGTAGGCTAGTCAAGCTGTCCGAAGACAGCTTTTTTCTACAATCCCCCCAATCTGTACTTCCTAAAGATGGCAAAACTAAGCAATTTAAACAGTACATGTAATCTAATTAATCTACAGAAAATATCAGTTATCCATAAAAAAGTGCTCTCCATGGTGTGACCTATATATATTGAACGAGCTCTGGCACACAACTGACAACTTCCTGACTGCATGGTTTCGATATTATCAATATTTTGAAGCTTTCTTATAGGCTATTGAAATGTGATAAACCGGAGGTAAAAAAACAAAAAAAAAACACGGCAGATCTCGCGCACTAGCTGTGGGAATCGATGTAATGCGAAGTAGCCAGCGAGGAGCTGCATACACCGCATTTTAACGCGATAGCGTTAAAGAGCTCGTTTCGAAGAAATTCCGGCATCGGCGTTGTTGGTTGTGACCGAAAAAATCGAGAAAGATGCAAATAAAATAAATAACAAAAATTCCCGGGCTCGCGTGAGGATCGAACCCAGGCCGTCTGCGTGGTAAGCAGGCGATCTACCACACAGCCACGATAGTGGTTGAAACCGCTGTGGAAAAAAAAAACACTATATGAATGTCATGTAGTGGAACGAGTCTTCTTAGCGCATGTAATATTGCGTGACAGAATCCTAGAAGCGCACCAGGTGTCAAAACACGTGAATTGCGCAACGAGTGGGCGATTTTAAGCTGCCCACCCATTACAAAGTGTGCAGCTGCGCACGTGCACGTGGCAGGTTACGGACGAGTAGTGGGTATCATCGCCAATTATCAAAAGGAAGAACTATGGCGTAGTGGGCACTTAGCAACCTTACATCCAGTCGACATTCTAGGATAGTTTGAAACGACCAATGTTACGCGCACAAACGTTACTTTCCTTGCGGCATGGTTGAAGGCAATGCGCTCGGAGCCCAATCACGCTGTCGCGTTCTACTCTTGAAGGCGAAGCTCGAGCGTCCTCCAAGCTTTTTTTTTCTTTTTTTTGCATTTTCGCCCAAAGCCAACAACATCCTGAAGAGAAGACACTTCCTCAAGGACTACCCGAGTTTAATCGTGTGGTTCCCCGCCCACGTCTACACGGGTGACCAGGCTCCCCCGAACCTCAACGAGGTAGCCCACCGCAGAGCGCGAGAGCTGACGGACCGCGCCCGGATGGCCTCTCGAGAGGAACCCCGAGCCGAACGAGACAGACTGACAAGATACAATGACATCACAAAGATGTATCAACAAAAAGCAGGGCACAAGCAGTGGCCCTACGCCTACTACAAGCAAATACCTTCCTGAATCCATTTCACATGAAACGGATATTTCCCGACGTACACAAAGAAGACACATGCAAGATATGCAAACAGGAAACTGCTAAACTCAAACACATGCTATGGGAATGCAATGCTCAACACGCTAACGAGTTGAACTCCGAGACCCTATATCGCTGAGGTGGGCCGCTGCTCTGCGCAGCTACGACCTCGGCGACCAACCCTGGGCCGTCCAGCAGGGCTGCGAGGCGGTGCTGAGACAAGATCTCGACGTCCCATCGTGGGAGGCCTGAGCCCGGGTCGTCTAAAACCCTGCAGGACAATCTACTAAAGTTACATCCATCCTTCCATCCATCCATTTGTGACAAACCAAAACATTCATGACATGTTATTCGCTATCTAATGTTTGTCAGGCGTGCATGTATACATTCCGATACGCCATGCTAATCAAATGACGGCGACGGCTTCATGTCGTTTGCATCATGTCATTTGTGTTATTCATGTTATGATACAGATGACATGCATGCATGCATGTTATGAACATTAATGTTGCATCTGCCGTTCATGTTCGTCACACACGGACATCATTTGATGCGCATTTTAGTATATATCAAGGTAATGAGAAGACCACGATAACAGTGGCACAGGTGAGGGGTAACCACCCTTTATGGTCGGTTCGATTCATGTGGGATTCAGGGCGTTAAAAACTGCAATTCATCTTTTTTATCGTGTGTGTGTGTGTGTGTGTGTGTGTGTGTGTGTGTGTGTGTGTGTGTGTGTGTGTGTGTGTGTGTGTGTGTGTGTGTGTGCGTGCGTGCGTGTGTGTGTGTGGTGTGTGTGTGTGTGTGTGGTGTGTGTGTGTGTGTGTGTGTGTGTGTGTGTGTGTGTGTGTGTGTGTGTGTGTGTGTGTGCGTGCGTGTGTGTGTGTGGTGTGTGTGTGTGTGTGTGTGTGTGTGTGTGTGTGTGTGTGTGTGTGTGTGTGTGTGTGTGTGTGTGTGTGTGTGTGTGTGTGTGTGTGTGTGTGTGTGTGTGTGTGTGTGTGTGTGAGGCAGAGAGAGAGAGAGAGGCTTCGGGGTGCAAGCTTCATAAACTTGGTGGAGGTAAATCATCCTTCTGATAGGATGATTTCTGATAGATATTTTCTCTTCAACAAGCACATCCGTATGCCTCTCTAGTCGACTTATTCGTGCGAAAACAAAGACAATCCTTCGAGTCCGTTCGCGCGCCGTGGCATTCAGTGCTGCCCTTACGTTTTGGGAGACTAAAAGCAAGGCTTAAAGGTTCAAGGCTGGGAAAGGTTCAGCCACCGCGTGCATGGACGCAGGTGTGCCTTCGCTCCTTTCAGCCATGTGTTAGTGATTGACTGGTTACTCGCGTTCCCGCTTTGGAGCGGTCATCTTTCATCCTGGCAACAGCTACGCGACCTTCGAGTGGACAAGGCTGCGGAGCAAATGTTTCGTGCTGTCGACACACTGAAGTGGACGTCAGTAGAGACAGCGACCCCAAGCGATAATGGCCCCTAACCTTCGCGTTCTAATAACGTAAAAAAGATAGAGCCTAGAGGCAGCAGTAAAAGAAAGGCTTATTGAAGAAATGTGCCCAATTTTTAAAGAACCTGCACTCTATGTATTAAAACTTCAAATGTGCCAGTGAATTGAAAAAATGCCACCGTTTTATATATTACACAAGAAGTTCGACGTACAATAATTGGGCATCAGCTTACCTTCAGTGTTATACAGAATATTTACGAAGGTAACTCTAAGCAGGATAAGAGACACACTTGAATTAGACCAAAGTGGAGAGCAAGCCGGCTTTATGAATTGAATGGGTGTCAAACAATGGATCACAGCCATGTGATCAATCAGGCAATTGAGAAACCTGCCGAGTAAAACCCGCCAATATACAAGGTGTTTTTTTTTAGAGAATACAGATTCTTTTATAAAAATCCTATGACAGTAAGGGTCCTGCTGTTTTTTCGCATAAACTCCACGTCAAGGTGTAAATACCTTGCCTCAGATGAAGTGACACTGTTGCAACTAATTAACAAAAACTCGTTAGTTAACTTTTTAATTATTGACTTGAGGGCAGTTTTTATTAGGAAGTTGTAGTGCATGACAATTTATGACATACCCATTTTAAGAGGCGCCGGGTAGTGCGAACAGAAATTATCATCATCATCACGAACCGGACAGCGCTCGCTTCGTCTTTTTCATATTCTGCTTCGCTCCCACAACACATGCACTTACTTGTCCGGCCTGGAATGCAATAAATCTGATGGGCGAGTCTGTTACGCGACTTTAAATCACGTAACATCACGTGAGGTTCCGATGCAGTCTCTTGACTATGGGACCTCCTTCTGTATACTAAATGCCTGTAACTTTACCCAACTTTTAATAATAAAAATTTTGATTCTGATTACGAACAACTAGTGACATGACTAAAACTTTTTTAGAATAACAGACAGATGCATGAGCTAGTTCCTAAGTGTTCATTCTAAAAAGACAGGGCGTGTAAACACGGACACAAGAAAGAAGTCACGACACCACGGTGTCGTGACTTCTTTTTTGTGTCCGTGTTTACACGCCCTGTCTTTTTAGAGTGACTAAAATGACGTAACATCACATAACATCAAGTCACGTGACAAATCACGCAACGTCGAAATCGAAAGGCGACAATTAACTCTGTTATGTCAGACTGGAACTACCCGCGTGACGAGGAAGTGGCGAAATTTGAATGAAGGTGCGTCGTGGCCGTATGCTTTCGTGAAAAGCGGTACACTCTTAAAAAGAAAAGTTAGTAAAAAGCTTGTAACCACGAGCAAAAAGTTAGTAACAGCGGCTGTTACTAACTTTCTTGGGCCTTTACTAACTTTTTCCTACCTTTTTACCACCTAAGTTAGTAGACACTTATAGGTTGCAATGGTTACTACCTCTTGCGTACAGTTACTAACTTTTTGCCATGCACCTGTTTAACGAACTTGCTAAACGAACCTTAGAAGTAATTATTACGAGCTTTTTGCAGCCTATTTACTAGCACGGGGACCCAGTAAAATTCGCTGAGGCGATATTTGTAAGCTTAGTACCTCGTCTTGGCTCTTGATTATTAAGCCATGTTAAGGCGGTATTATGCAAAATAGAGATAACATATTGTTTGTCTTAACATGCTTGATTAAAAGTTCTACGCTGTGTTACCTCGCACACCTAATCAAATGGTACGCTATATAAATATAGGCGCTTACCTTAAATTATTCATCGTAAAGCCTAGCTGCTCACCGCACCAGCTGTGTTATCCAAAGGTAGGGCTATAAATACTCCTGGAACCACTTACAAATTACACGTGTCGCGTAGACTAGTGGTTGTGTATCTGTGCTGTTCTCCTTCACGACATTATGTGCATAATTATCCATTGATATACTGTAATGATCATGCTCGCGAATTTGACCGTTATAAAAATGGGGGACTAATGAGGCGAAGTGATCGCGGTTACTACTTTTTTTTTTGGGGGGGGGGGGTGGGGGGTAGTAACCGTTACTACCTATGTTTTACTAGTTAGCAACGAGACGACTAGTAACCGCTACTAACTGAGTTTGTAAAGATGAGGGTAGTAACGGTTACTAACCTTCCCGTTACTAACTTCACTTACTAACACGGTTGTAACATATGTGACAAGTAGTTAGTAAACCGAAGTTAGTAAGTACTACAACCTTTTTTTTAAGAGTGTAAGTCATCTCTCTTGCTCCAGCGGATCGCCTTCCCTTTTCATGTGGTGATCGGTGCTTATCTACACTCACAGAAGTAGAGGGAGTACTTGAAGAGCAGGGCAACTGCATTACTCTCGCCAGAGTTCTTTAACTCCGTGGGGGAGTCGCCTTCCCTTTTCATGTGGTGATCGGTGCTTATCTACACTCACAGAAGTAGAGGGAGTACTTGAAGAGCAGGGCAACTGCATTACTCTCGCCAGAGTTCTTTAACTCCGTGGGGGGAGTAGTGCAGAGTTAGCCGCCGAACGTACTCTTTCCTTGAAGGAAGAGTAAAAGAGGCTGCAAACGCTCTGCTATACTCAGGCGGAGTTCCCAATCTATGCAACTCTTGTGCCGATGCGGCGTGAATGGGGTCTGGCACTCCGTGCTTAGCGGACGAAGTATACAATGTAGCGCCTGCATCTCACCACCGCGACGCCTCAAAGCAATATAACGGTCTCGTAACCATACGCCTTTGATCTAGACGCCACAGATGCAAGTTTATTGCGTCACGTTAGTAGAATAACTTTCAGTGATGACAAAAGTATGGTTTTGTGATTGTGGACGTTTCATTCCCAAAACGCCAACAGAGACACCTTCAAAGCAAGGAACAGCGGCAACTTCTAAGTCGTCGCCAAAAATTAGTTTATGGCACAGGCTAATTGCCACTAGAGTAACGTAGACACTCGAGACATTCGTAATTCGTAAAAAAAAAAAAGGTGCCTTACAAAAAAAAAAAAAAAAAGACTCCGCCAGCAGAATTCGACCTCGCCACCTCCCGATTACCAGGCGAGTACTATAGCTCTACCACCACGCCACGTCTCACCGCGCTGACTACACCGTAAACAAACAAACAAAGCGAAGTGCCGGCGAGTGCGCCCGGCGGCTATCTGCGGCGGCCTGTGTGCACTGGCTGAAAGCGCGTCGCATCGATGCTCATCGCTCCTTGTGCGGACACCGTACGCAAGAAACAATGGTTCAGTCAGGTTAACCGATGCCAAAGCTCTACTGTACAGTCATTATTACTAATCGGAATCGCGTATCATTAAGCCCAGAAGCGCCGATGACATGTAGACGGACTCGGCCGGTACGCTAGGCCTACCTTCGCTGGGAGTCGTACTCATACGGGTTGTATTTGGTTAGGCCCGATCTCGGCGCAAGTGGCTCGCGAAGGTTGAGGTTTGCGCATTTCTCAAGCCCTCTCACTATCCCATTAAAGTGTAGCCGAGGTAAGCAAAACTGTAAGGATTGCCAGAGATGAGCTTGAGTTGTGGTTTTGCCGACCGGCGTTGTTTTTCTGACGTACTTGTATAGTATACATGCCGCAGCACCGCAAGTCGGATCGGACGCCGGATTGTAACGTTCGTAGATTATTCCTCGGCCAGCCCTGCTGAAAGATCGTCCCAACTATATTTGTAAGCGCGTAGCTACAGCTCGCAGACTTAGACATAAACGGCTGAACCACATTGAGCCGATATGACAGAATGGCAGCTGATAATTGAAATTTAATAACGAAAATGGCGTTGAATGTTTTGTAGTTTTATAGTAAAAGGCAGACGTGCCTACAGTGATCCTAACGATCACCAGATACTTACACGGGCTCGGTGTATGTTTGGCTTTAAATACGCACAATAGAGATGTTGCGCCACCGGCACTAGAAGGGGGGGCAAGACATCATGGGTATATATACCGGTTGCTGTAAGTATGGTTGTCCGTAGCGCGAGCGTAATATGTTCAGTGTTGCTGTGTTGTGTACGACTGTAATGTGTGTGCCGATGTCTGTCCCGTATATGTGACGTAAGCTTCAAAAAATCTCAGCCTGTTCACTGTTAGATCGTAGAAAATGCTCGACGATTATTACTATTTTTTTTTTACATTAGTCCTAGCAGAAAGAGTGATTCTACTCTTGGAGGGAGTTGATGCACTCTATCCAGACCAGATTACAAAATTCTGTGAGAGAGTAGCGTAACTCCCGCAGAGAGTGTATGCACTCCATTTCAGAAGCGTGACTTTACTCTGGCGAGAGAGCTTGTTTACTCTCGCTCAGCCAGAGTACCAGAACTCTGTCGGGAGAGTGTGCCTACTCTGTGTAGCAGAGCGTTCTCAGCACTCCTGAAAAGAGAGTGAAATATGGGACAAGCGTTTACTCCCGCAAAGGGAGTCGCTAGCACTCTCTTAGGGCTGTGAGTGTATTTAAACCGCAATATCAATATTTTTTTCTTTCTGTGCAGCCTAAAAACCATGACCAGCCACTGCGGCGCTTATTCTTGCTGACAGACAGACAGACAGACAGACAGACAGACAGACAGACAGACAGACAGACAGACAGACAGACAGACAGACAGACAGACAGACACAGAACTTTATTGGGGTCCTGAGAAACGTTACTCCATTAGAACGCCGCGGGCCGCTCCCACGTGGGGACGGGGAGGCCTATAGCCTCACCGCCACATCATGGCATAAGACCTGGTCTGTAGCATTCTGAACGTGATGGCCTGAGGTCTAGACAACTTACTGTGCGGAGGAGGAAATGACCGCCTACTCAACTGGTAGTGTTTAGTGACTTTATTCAATGTAAGTAGAGTGTCCCTAAACACCCCGCAGCCGACCTGCGGACCTATACGTCCTCCCCAGCTTGCAGACAGGAGGAATCTGAGTTTTTCGCGCCTGTTTATAGTTTAAAGGGGTACTGACACAAAATTTCACGGCCGAGATAGCCTGCTGGATCGATTCCCGTGTACATGCGTGTACCATCTGCAAAATATCGACAGCGAATAAAGCTTGGAAGGTATTTTATATGAATTTTGAAGTTCGCGTGCGCGATCCAGCATTCTAGGCCGCACCTGGCGGCATTGACACCCTCGGAGGTGACCCGAGGTGACCCCCCTATTTCCCCTACGCAGCCGATATAACAGGTTATGATGACGTCGTAGCCGCCATTTCTGTTTTGGCGCGCTCGCCACTGCGCTGTTGGGGCTGTTGGTGACTGCTCGGCGGCTGCTCGCGAGTGTGGCAGCGGCCAAGAGGAGGCGCTGCCGCGGCGCACGCGTTGAAAGTTTTGTGTTTGGCGACACTACAGCTTTCCCGTTTCCTGCTCCCAAGGACTTCTTGATTTCCCTGTGCTGCCTGGGCTGCAGTGACAGGCCACAATGCCGAAATCCTTCTGCGCTGTTTCCTTCTGCACGTCGAAGTCGGGATCAGGCGTATCGCTGCATACGTTTCCCCGCGACGAACCTTGGCGGCAGAAGTGGATCGAGTTCGTGTGCGCTTGTGGACGTCAGCAGTATCAGGACTGGTCCCCCGTGCAGAACAGTCGCGTTTGCGGGCTCCATTTCGAGGTGCATTGCTTTACCACAAAGGCGCCGGACTTGGCGTACATGGGTCTTCCGACTCGACCCTGTGCATCGCTCACGTCTTGTGCTGTGGCGTTACCTAGCTTTTCTCGGCACCAACAACTTGAAGGGCATCACAATGTTATCAAGTGATTCAATCGGATATTGAACGTAGAAAAAGCGAACGTACTTTGGCTAAATGAATTGCCCTGCAGAACATTTGTGCACGAATGTGTCGGGTCGTACCATTGTACACTGCCGACGCGAGGTTCATCGTGGTCATCGTCGCTGGTATCGCTGCCGCTTCGCGACGAAGCACTCCTCGCCAGCGGGTCAAACCTGAAGTGATTCGCCACGTCGAAAATTCCTTCCATCCCCGCCGCAAGGAAATCGTCGCCATCAAACGACGATGAGCCCGACGACGACAGCGAGGACGATAACGGCGGCGACATCACGCAGCGTGTGTGACAAGCGAATGCGAGCAGACGATGCAGACCGCGCGGAAGTGCGTCACTATTCTGTATGCTCACGTGACTGAGCGTTTCACTCGCTAGGTGGTGATAGTTGCACCCGGCGGCTTGTCGTTTTTGGAGCTCTGTCAAACCGAAACTGAGGCTGTGTCGGTAATGAGGAGCTTGTAATTAATTATCTGTCGCGCGCTGCAGCAAACGATGTGCCGTGTTATGACTAACAGGCCCCCAGCAACACATTGCAGCAAAAAAACGCGGGGCGAAAATTTTTGTGTCAGGACTCCTTTAAGAAAGAAACAGATAAGCATCCCAGTACTCGTGTATTTCAGAATGCTTGCCGATTTTTCTGACCAGGCTCACTTAGCGCGTCTTGATTCAAATTTCGTCACTTCCTTGTCACGTGTAGTTCCAGTCTTAGGTAACAAAGGCTGCGTTTCCTGCGTGATGGGCGCCGTCAGTTTCGATTTCGCTCTTTAAATTCGATGATGAATATCTCAAATTACGTGCAACTTTTGTGATTTCTAAAAAAATAGGTGCGCCATAAATTGTCATGCACTACGACTGTCTCATATGAATAACTGCCCTCAAGTCAATAATTTAAAACTTAATTAACGAGCTTTTGTTTATCAGTAGCAACAGTGTCATTTCATCTGGGGCAAAGTTCGTGTGAGAAAATGACAGGAGCCTTACTGTCAGGATTTTCATGAAAAAATTATATTGTCTAAAGAAAAACACCCTGTAGCTTTCATTTAAAGGAGCACTGACACAAAATTTTGAAGGTGAGATAATGAGCGAGATAGATTAATTTATGTGGAAACATACACAACATCTACGAAATATTAAAGGGACTGTCTACCGTCGTTCATCACTTTTATGTTTTGTATCGCAATAAAAAAGCGTACCGTCTGAAGTGCCGAACCTTGCAGCGGTTTCTCTGGAAAGTGAGTAGAAATTTTTAAAACAGAATTTTATGATCTGCATTCGGTCCTCTTCCATTGGTGGGATGAATGCTCACAACACTGGTTGGTGGAGGCGATGACGACTGTAGTGCCGGTGAAAGTCGCAAACTGAAACCGCGCGCTCTTTTTGCAGACTTCATCAATTTTTGTTTAATAATAAAACAAATACCGTAGTGGTCGTTTAAGCACGCATATTGTCAGATAAAGTATTATTACCCCGGTTTCTCCAGCTTTGTTCAGTCTGCCTGACAAACCACCGCGGTCGAGCGGAAAAGTTGGTCTGTTCCAGCAACACTGGTACGCCGGGGTTGTGAAACGAAAGGTCTCTTCGATTTGGCTTGCACTGCCTGCACTAGTTCCGAAAAGTGTCGCAGTGGTGCCAAGCGGTGCAGGGTGCGCGGAGCACCGGTTCAGCAAGTGCAGGTGCAGCCGCGACACTACTGCGCGGCGGCTGCTGCCAAAACGAAGACGCAAGTGCAGGCCGTGTTGGCCGACGCGGCGTGTATCGATGGTGCTGTTTACGAAAACATTGCCGTGATAGCTGTCTTCGAAGCTGCCGCATATGAAACTGCTCGACAGCGACGACAATTTCGACAAGGGTAACTCCGAGAAGGTGGTTGTGGTTTAATTGGTCGCCTGCTCGTTGGTACGTGATGACCGTGTTCCCTGGTACGGGAACGTCGTCGGAAGATTCCATGAGTGTGAGTTCAAGAAACTGTTCAGACTGTCTAGAACCACGTTTTACTTGCTCAGTGGTAAATTCCGCTGGTATTGGCCTATTATTAAAGTGCGTGCGAGGCCGTAGAGCTAGAGAAGAATCTCGGGGGTCCTGTGACCGACGCTTTAAGACAACTTCACGTAAAATTTCACCTATCCATGAAAGTGTGCTCACTTTCTGTTCAATACCTTTTATTGAATGCGCCACTTTTCTTCACGCTATTCTAGAGCACAAATGCGACAATTGTTTGAAACCATTAAATGCCTACGCAAGCTCTCATGGTGAATGCATTTTTAAACTGAGCAGTTTTTTATAAGGTTTTCTATCGCACACAGGCTTCACGCTTTCGCAAAGACGAAGTGAGAGCACAGCTCGTGCCACATATATTTATGACCAACTTTATTTTTTCTAGGATTCTTATTGCCGTCAACCACGGTGGATTTTTCTGCTCATGAGTCATGTAAAAAGATTCACCTCAGTTGCTGCCGAGAAGACGAGGCTAACATTACCCGTTGCACGCACGCCCTGAACAAGAACACGCAGCCAACGCAGCGTCGTCTGCTCTAAGCTAGCGAGGAGGAAGGGGCGCACGCCATGCTGCACTTCGTTGCACCTCCTCTCGAGCGAGTGCAGGCCGGCAGAGAACTCGTGCAGAACTACGCTTGCACCTCGACAAAACGAGGGAGCCAGTGCAGAGCGCGCGCGCGGCACCAGCAAATCGAGGAGGGAGGTGCTGCACCCGTTGAACTGGTTCCGCCGGTGCAGCCAAATCGAAGAGACCTGAACTGTAGTGGTTCCACTCATGCCAACCGCGCTACTAAAATGAACATGAGGAGTGCTTCACAAAACAACAAAAGGTTCCTGCTGTCTTTCAGTTATGTTTAGGTGTTCTGTGTTGTATATGCGATATGAGAGCCAGCATGGACGCCCTGGTGAAGCGGAACGTGATGGCAAAATCTTCTTCAATGTAGCACCTTGGTGAATGGTGTGCACTTTACTGATGAGGACTCGTGCTACGTTACTAGATTACGTTGGACTCACGGGCATGGTTCGAAAATTCCCTGAAGTCAGTCACGCTGCTATTCGCCGAAGACAATTTTTTTTTCTTATGAGCGGTGCCGGACGCAGTGCTCGTGTTTCGCCGCCGTAGGCAGGCAGGTATACAGGCAGGCGAACGCGCCGCCGGCAGCGCCACCGAGCGCCTCTCTGAACGCGTGAGGAAAAAAGCAATAATTACTCTTTGGCGCAACCTAAAGCTGCCTCAACTGCGTAAAATACAATTTCAAGTTACACATGTTTGTTTTTAAGCAAAATGAGTATACCTGCGAGGATTTCTTGTCCGACCAATAGATTGAACCACATCGCTGTTTGGTGACGCTAGCGGTCATTCTTTATCGACTTTCAACGTCAAATTAAAATTATAATTCTTTTTTTTGTGGAACAAAAGCATGCTCATTGCCGCCGATGTGATGAACGATCTTCTCATTTTCGCCACAATCAGAAAAATTTTTCCGAGTGGTAGACAGTCCCTTTAAGGGCAAATATAGCCTAGAACATATTTAAAATCAATTTTAAAGTGCATGCCACGCGACTGAGCGAGATGCGGAGCCCCCCCGCGACGCCGACATCAACGGAGTGGCAATGTAAACAAATTTACGTCACGAGTTTGGGTTGGCTGGTTGCTGACACACGCCTTGCGCTTGCGCTGCCTGCGATTCCTTCCTCCTTGCCTGCGGCTTTGCGTGTGCTGTCAGTGCGGCACCCGCTCGCGCACGTGGCGCCCACGTCACAGTTTTGCGTGGTCACGTGGCCAGCTGCGTTTATCTTGCCACCGGAACTGCTCCTGCCTAGCTCGGTGCTCTTTGAAACCGAAACTGCGACTGGTCGCTCTAAAAACGTACAAATAACCGTCGCGCACTCGCGCAAACGAGGTTTCAAGCCGTGATAAGTGGGTCATAAGCTATCTATTGCAACAAAAAAAAAAAAAACAAGGTGTAAAATTTTTGTGTCAGTGCTCCTTTAAATGTCTTTAAAATGGACTTGACTCAGTAGAAATGTCTACAGTCGAGGAAAAAATACGCCAACGAAGAGTACTTGAAACAAAGCATATAGTATAAATACCCTAGCCAACATCTACAAAGACTTCACAGATATATCTCGCTCCTCCACAAGAAAGCGGCCAGACAAGAAGATATATATATGATCTCTCCTATGTCGTTCACTGCATGTTTAGAAGTATTCAAATGACTGTATTGGGGAGAAACAGTAATAAATATTAAGCAAGAACATCTAAGAAACATGCGATTTGCAGATGATATAGTGCTCTTCAGCAAAGAATGATTGAACTACTACACCGAGAACACACTAGAGTGTGGAGGGTAAAAAAATTGGCCGCGTATCTGCGTGCTTCGCTGCAAATGTCGTCGAAAGACGATAGTCTTGTGCCGGCCGTACTACTATGTTTTGCCTTGCCTCAAACAGCGCCTACTCTACGTTGAATTGGCTGCATCTGGCTGGCATTGATAAAACACTAGGGCCTTTAGAATTGCGTACCTATGTATTTTCTAATAAAAGAACACACGACCTGACACTAACATATTAATGTTGCGCCTCAGGTATGCGTAGTATTTGCTTTTTTGATCGAATATGTTCCCAAGTATGAAAGCAAATACCAGTTCAAGATGGCTGGGCGTTCAGAAATTAGGTAAACTTTGGCCCTGTAGCTAGCTGAATCGGGTCACGGACAGACAGATAGACAGACAGACAGACAGACCAAAATTTTTGCGTATAAGTATCCCAAGAAAGACTATCGTCTTTAAAATTATGCTGAAGACAAAGATAATGCTCAATATAGCCTGGCAAAAGAAAAAGTGTTTATGATTGGCAAACAACCTTCAGAATCTGTACAAAAATATGTATCTCTAGGTCAATTACTTGGAGGGATACCTACTCATAAGGATGGGCTGGAGCGCATACGGCAGGCATTCCCAAATCATGACACACAATCATAGGTTGGCAAACTCACTCATGAGTCGACTCATTAGTCTGGTTGAGTCCGCGTGAATAATATTTGGGGTGAGTTTCAGTCCGAGTGAATCTGGTTGAGAAATATTTTAGTGACCGAGTGTGTTTGAGGAAAATTTTGGTGAGCCTGAGTGAGCCCTAGGCGCAAAATATATTTCTTGAGTGAGTCTCAGTGAGCTCCACACTTTTTCGTTTCAGCAAAAAGTGTACAGCCATTGCATTCTATCAGTTCTAAAATATGTAGGCTGAAACTTGGAGGGTGACAAAGAAACGGAAAATTATACTGGCGCAACATTAATATTACGTCTACACAACTTTCCATTTCTGCTGTCTTCTGATCTCTTAAGCATAGATCGGCACACTCACTCAACTCACACTCATTTGAACGTGGTGAGTTGAGTATGAGTGAGTACTCATGCGTGTGAGTATATATGGTGAGTGCCCTCAACTCACACTCATTTGAACGTGGTGAGTTAAGTATGAGTGAGTACTCATGCGTGTGAGTGGACGTGAGTGTGAACGTGAGTGAGAACTCATGAGTGTGAGTGGTCGTGAGTGTGAACGTGAGTGAGTACTCATGAGTGTGAGTGGACGTGAGTGTGAACGTGAGTGAGTGCGAAGGCTGAAAAAATTGTGGTGAGTGAGTTTGAGTGAGTACTCCCTTAAGGTGCCGACCTATGGAGCTCGGCACACTCACTCATGAGTGCACTCAACTCACACTCACTCACACTCATTTGAACGTGGTGAGTTGAGTATGAGTGAGTACTCATGAGTGTGAGTGGAGGTGAGTGTGAACGTGAGTGAGTACTCATGAGTGTGAGTGGACGTGAGTGTGAACGTGAGTGAGTGCGAAGGCTGAAAAAATTGTGGTGAGTGAGTTTGAGTGAGTACTCCCTTAAGGTGCCGACCTATGGAGCTCGGCACACTCACTCATGAGTGCACTCAACTCACACTCACTCACACTCATTTGAACGTGGTGAGTTGAGTATGAGTGAGTACTCATGAGTGTGAGTGGAGGTGAGTGTGAACGTGAGTGAGTACTCATGAGTGTGAGTGGACGTGAGTGTGAACGTGAGTGAGTGGACGTGAGTGTGGAGTGAGTGCGAAGGCTGAAAAAATTGTGGTGAGTGAGTTTGAGTGAGTACTCCCTTAACTCTTTCGTTACCGTGTCCATAGGACATGGGTCACCGGTGACCCATACGCGCCACAAGCTATTTTTAAAATATGAGCGCTCCTATGGACTTGCAGCGCTATCTCTCGTATTCTGTAGGCACCAATCTTTCATTTTTTGCGTAGTTTGTATTTTTCCCGTGCGGCGGCGATTTAAGCGGCGGTTCCAATTGTGCGGTTCACTCCATCTGTTTACGAAGATGGCAGACGCTTTTGTTGCCGGTCCCTCGCGCGAACGACGCCTTTCTGGCGATTCTGTTGCATCTCCATGGAAGCGATCAATCAAGAAGCTTTTTTTTTTAATTACACAATTCCACATATTTTTTGTGTAGTGAAGTCATACATAATGATGTTCTGGCGCAGTCTTCGACACTGTACTTTCCCAGTTAAGATTTTTTTTCTTGAGCAACCATAGAGCGCAATATGTCCATATATACATGGTTCAATAGCCCATTTCTTTCCCTTTTTACTAATATTTACTGTGCTTCTGTGTGTGAGAAATTTGTACAATAAAAAAGAAAAAAACTGTGCAACCTGGCTGAACAAGACACTTTCTACTGGGCAACAAGTAAACAAGTGTAACTCGTGCAGTTGTTGAGCTAGGTCAGTGAAGCTTTTCTGTTTGGTAGATGTCTCCTATCTGAACAATTTGTATATTTCAGAATATTTTCCAGATTTACTTCTTTTATGTAGTAAACATACAATTGCAAATGTTCTTTCAAATTTGCAAGAAATGTTACCTTTAACGATTTTTTCTGCATATTAGTTTCCAAGTTCAGTTTTTTAAACTTACACACGTCAAAAGTACATTTACTTAGCTTTCTCTTGATGTACTGCATTACAGTATAACCATTTTATTACTTATTACAAAAAAATACCAACAAAAACCTACGAAAAGTTGCCCATTTTCCCACGGTAACGAAAGAGTTAAAGTGCCGACCTATGCAGTCTTAAGAGGGCGGAAGACAGCAGATTGGGTCAGTGAACAGACGAAGCCGATATCATAGAAATATACCTGGGTCGGCCACGCAATTCGTATGACAGAGAGCCGGTGGTCATTCAGAGCAATGGAATGGATAACAAGGAATGGGAAGCGCAGCTGAGGACGGCAGCAAGCTAGTGACCAAATTAAGAATTTCGCGACGACAAAATGGAATCAGGGGAGGCCTGCGCGGAAAGTGCAGCACAGTCGCAGCGAAAGCTGGAAGAGCGGCACAGTTACGTAATTCGCATAGTTTGACGCGCGATCGTTATTTTACTTTGGAGTCATTTGTAAACTTTCTTGGGGCTACTAATACAAGTACGCTTGCAAGATACGCACTACGCCATAAATCATAATTTTTGTCAAGTTGGGAAGCACCCACTATACTGCATTATTCGTCATTCTGCGGAGAAGCGAAGTACCCGCTTTACATCATGCAGGGTCTTATGTCCGTGGCGGATCCAGAGGAGGGGAGGTAGGGGGGGATCGCCCCCCCCCTCCTAAAGCCTGTATCAGCACCCCCCCCTCCCTCCCACTCTCTTCATTGCGTGCCGTCCACCTTTTATCACCAATTAGGACGAATGAACGGGACCACTGGGAGCACACATTAACAGTATTTATGCTATGATGGCGTTTTTGTGCTAGTAAAAACAAAAAAATTCATGACCCCGCCCCCCCCTCTCCGGTGTTACTTCAAGCGACCGCCCCCCCCCCCCCCCAAAAAAAAAGAAAAAAAAAGGAGTGGCTGGATCCGCCCTTGTCTTATGTGTACTTTGTTGAGCCCTTTGTAATGGGTTGGAAGCATTCAGCGACCCACTAGTTATAATTCGCATTGTGCTACGCGCGGTCTTTATTTTTACTCTCATACCACGCTATATTACATACGTTAACGTGAGAGAGAGAAATAACTTTAATGAAGTCCTGAGGAATCGGATCATGGGGACCTTATGGGCTCCCTCGGCAACTAATTACACTTGCGAGGCACCCACTACGCTATAAATCGGGAGTTTTGTGAAGTAGGGAAGCATCCAATATGCCATTATTCGTCATTCTGCGGAAAAGTGCGGTACCTGCGACACACCTGTAAGGCATTATGCGCATTTTGTTGATGTTGTGGCTGATGACGACGATGCCTGAGCCTTTTGTTGGAAGCATTCAACAACCCACTCGTTACACAATTCACATTGTGTGACGCCTGGTTATTATTTTACTCTTCTACCACGCTATATTACATATGTTAACGGGTTTCCTTCCCGACATGAAGCCTGTATAGGGTCTTTTTGCGATGGAGTTTCAAGCGCCGGGATGGCTATGTGGTCCCAGGTCAGAATGTCTTAAGCCGTGTAAAAAAATGGCGGTAACACCTGGAGTTAAATCCTTTTTCTTCAAGTTACACAGTGCAACATTGCCTGTCAGCACATGGATGCAAGAAGAGGGCTTATTCGTTCCTTGTGGTGACCATTGTTTTCTCTGCAATAAGCGGGAGACAATCGAACATGTTTTTTCCTCACTGCGGGATGCGGTCTTGATTTGGGACGTTCTTCAACGGACTTTAAAAAAAAGGATTTGCCCCTTGATGCACACGGCATCAGATTTCTCCCAGTTGCAAATGAGCAAGGTGTACCGTTCGACCTAGTTATGTTACTGGGCCTGCACATGGCAACCTAGAATGGCGGTGCGCCATGCTGATGTTAATGCACGTTCGGTTAGACAATACTTCTTTCAATCTATATTTTTCATTTGTGGAAGCCCAAAGCTTCAACAAGACGTACCTGAATGGCTTCATCAACTAGAAAGCCTTCTACAAATGAAAGAATTTTAAAAAGCCCTGTAAACTCTGGTACTTGTTTACTTTTTTCTTTTTTTTTTTTTGTTTTGTTCCTTGTTCTTTTTTTTTTTGTATATATTTCTTTGTCAATGCTGTAAGTATGTATACAGGCAATTAAAAAAGAAAAGGATGGCTCTGTGGTAGAATACTGGGCTGCCACGGAGAGGGCCCAGGTTCGAACCCCGTGTCATCCTGAATACTTTTTCTTATTTAGTTTCTTTTTTCGTATTTCACGCGATAGCGGTTACGGACAGCAGCGGGGGCGGACAACTACGGCGCCAAAAACGGCCGTTGTTGTGATCTCATAACAGCTTTCGCTGTAGTAAACGGTCATTTAATCAAATGTTCCTTAGACGTAAGGTGGATGGGGCTTATCGTCCAGCCATCAATCAGTTCGCACAAGATGGGGTATCATGGAGAAAGGTCCTGCAGTGGACTTAAAAGTAGGCTGGTAATGATGATGAAGGCACTGTTCAGAGGCCGGATTTCAGGTTTCGGGGAGGGGGGACGGGGGATTGAAGCCTCTGCACTGATACCCTGAAACTATGCTCTGTCAGTTCCGCGAAGGTACAGGGCTGGTCAGAAGTTCCCAGGCCACGCTTCCATAGGAATACATGGGATACTGGCCTGGGAACTTTTGACCAGCCCTGTACATCGCTGGAATGGCAGCGAGATGCACTGCAGACGTCGCTGCAGCAGTGGTTTCGCGAGGGAAAACATCCGTTATCGAAACAGCCGTGATAATCTATTTCAAAGAAAGCAACGTGTTTACAATATAAAATGAAGACTCATGATTACCATGGCGGAAACTTCAGTGCAGTTGGTTTCTATTTGATGCATTGTGAGCATCAGTGTTCAATGCATTTTATCAGTTAATTGACCAGTGACTCTGGCCATATATGCGAGCAGGCTGTCCTCTCCTTTGTAGAGACCACATGCTTTTTTTTTCTTTCTTTATCCACATGCAGGAGCGGGCGGTAGGGACAAGCAGTTCGCTGTAATGGGCGAACCGCGTCTGCCCATCTCCCTTCTCGCCCCCCGCGTTCTTGGAACGTGCGTGCTCGCCGCCGGTGTCGCACTGCGCTCCCGTGGCCGAAGTCCAAGCCGGCCGGCGGCGCGGTAATTTGCCTCGAGGCCGAACTGCAACAGACGACAGCGAAATGGGAGGGGGGAGGGGGGGGCTATGGAGCTCGACGCTCCTCGCCCACGAAGCGTCCTTTTGTTCCCGAGACCTGTTTCTTTAGCTCGCATGCGAGGGCCAGGGCTCGGCCGCGGGACTAGCCTACGTGCCAGCGCCGCTCGCTGCTGCTACATGTGGCTCCGGTGGGCGCCTCTTCCACTCTCTCACCAGGTCATCTTTTGGGCGCTGCCCCCCCCCCCCCCCCCCCCCCGCGTCTTTCTTTCTTATTTTTTCTGTGAAGTTTGTGCCTTCGGTCAATGCGTGCACACACTGCATGGCGGCACCCTGTTCCTTGCAAAACGTAGTGGCAGCTGGAGTCAACGTGTCACCTGCCTTGGTGTCTGTCACGTGCCACACGCGAAGGCTTCGTGTGTAGCGTTACAGTAGTAGTGGTGTGCTTTTCCCCACCGAGAGCCCCTCGTAGGAGTTTTTTTGACTACATGCTTTCTTTTTTGTTTACACATTCCTGGCACTCTGCGAAGTCCATTTCAGTGAACTGATGCCTCGGTACGCAGACACGGGAGTCTCGCGCTGGATTATGTCTGCGTCGCTTTCCTGCAGCAAAATAACGAGAAAAGCAATTTTAAAAAGGCAGGCAAAAGAAGCGAAGAATGGCAGCTAGTCGGATGGAGCGACGAAATTAACAAGTTCGCAGGGCTAAAATGTGATCAGCTTTCAAGGCAAATTGAAGAAGCCTTTGTCCTGCAGTAGTCATAAAAATATGCCGAGAATGATGACAATGGGGATTTGAACCACCGTGTCAAGTCATGGGTGTAGGAGGGTGGCACTCAAAACTCGCTATGCTTAGTGCGGGATGACATCGCTGCTTGCCACCTTGTTGTTTTTTGTTTTGTTTTTTTTTTCAATATTTCTTCCTTAAACTCCTTTCGCTGGCACTATGAGTCAAATAAAGAAACATTTACGTGTCCATGTGTGTGTTGGCATAAGGCATACAATGGCTACCTTTCGCTTGCAGAGGACCGCCGATTGCGCCAAATGCGTAACTAATGTTTCGAACCATCTGTTTTTATATCATAACGAAAAGTGCTCCTAACTGAGAGATAGGAATACAACAGGTGTCGCTGAAAAAAAAAATGAACCTGTGCAAGTCACGTAGTGAGGACATATAGCCGATGGTCAGTTAGAGCGACGGAATGGTGGTGGTGGTGGTGGTAGTGACTGTAGAGGAAGAAAAGACGCTTATTTCAGCACGGCGTAGCGTCAACCAAAAGATGGGGAGTGGGGCCGAGGACGACAAAGGGTTAAATGGTGCTACGAAACAGAAATTTGCAGGCATAAAATGGAGTCAGCTCGTACAGGACGGGATAGGGTGGAGATCATTGGGAGAAGCCTTCGCACGGCATTGGACACAAGATAGGAAGACGATTATGATGACGATTTTATATTTATGGGACGAATAGTTCCACTCATATACTTCGAACCTGCATGGTACGGAGTATTTTTCTTACAATGTATTCTGTAAACGTCGTGGTCGCTCATCTTGCTTTCATTGTTTTTGCATGCTTGGGATAGACATGCGTCGACTGATACCTGAATACAAAAATATTCACTCTATCAAACAATGCATGCGGAGCAGCGTTCGGCGCCGTTGCTAAGCTAGAACGTACGGAGGAAAAATATGGGGTGCTAGGCTCCCTTCGGCACTGCTTCACTTATTTTCGATCGCGATGCCTGACGTGTTGGTAAAGCACTATAAAGCTATTTTTGTAGTAGCATGGTGACCATGCCAAACATTCAGCGTCTTTTGACGCTGCTCGGTGTCCGACACACAAGTAAATAGTATGACTGATCAATACAAAAAGCATTTTAACCACAGGCAAACAGCTTCCTAAGTGACACGTGTTCGTGAAGCCACGTGTAGGTTAGACACTAGCGCGGCCCTTTCAGCTCGTGCATAAATTTTACCTGCGGGCAAAATGTGATGCGCAGTCGTGACTTTCGAAACGTGGTACTCTTGAATGCGTGTAAACAACGGAGCGCGCGTAATCACCACAGCCTACAAGACATATCGCTATCTCTCGAGGGAGCCCGTAGATAGCGTGCTCTCAATACGGCCGCCCTCGCATGCACGAGGCGGAAACAGCCGCGTGTGCACGATCCCGCGAGTGTGGCCAGTATTCGGCTTCGCGGCTAACTCACTTTCAGGCGGCCGCCGCTCTCACCTGGCTGTGGTTTAGCGCCGACAGTGACCAATGACTGCTGTGGCAATGACCGGCGCGCATGGCTAGCATAAGGTCAGTACGGACAGTTTATTTGGACGCGTTTGTCGCGGAAGCTGGAGCTTGCCTGCGCTGATACGCGACCAAGGCTCCGTGACGCCGCTCCCTTGTTGAGCGGGTTGCCTATATGTGACTCATCTCGTGGCGCCATCGACACTCCTTCGGTCGTTGCTCACGCGAGACGCGTTTCTCGAATTCGTTTACTCAAATTCAATTTACTGCATTCGAATAAATGAATTGACAGCGATCCTGTAGAACGAGTTAGAAACTCCTGCTGCTTTCGCTGTAGTACGCCGCCAGTGCTGCCAGATGGCCCGAAGACAAAATCAGTAGCCGGACCCGCTAAAAATCAGTAGATTTTCCGAAAAGTCAGTAGATTCATTAAAAATAAATTTCATGACAAATTTAATTAATTAGCAGTTCTAGTAATTAATTTCATTGTTTACACTTATTATAGTTTGTAAGCACTTACAAAAATGTTACATAAAATAAATATAATGGACTTTTTTCACGATCGGTAGAGCACCCCTCGCGGCGAGAGCCATGCATGTTCAGTCGACGCTACAACGTGTGTGTTCCTTCGCACCTGTGGCCTCCGAGAATGCGCGCCGGCAGGTTTCGGAGGCTATGCGCAACCGAAAATGTTTCGGGTGCTCGCCGCTTGTGGCGCAGTCGAAGTATTTTCGGTGCGCATGTGCATAAGGCGCCCATGAAACGATCTGTAGGCAGAGAGCACGGTGGCGGAATGTTCGCCTCCGAGATTTGCCGATGCACTCGTTTGCGAGCACTGACTTTGTTTGAAAGTGGTGAATTCAGCAGCTTGAGAGCTCTACAACGAGAACAAGCAGATATGCACGTTATGTCCCCCCCTTCCTTATCATGTAATAGCCCGATTATTTTAGTAATAATGCTTTGTTGCTCTTTTACATCAATTTTCTTGCAGAGCCTTCGGAGCGCTCAAAAACGACTCTGCGAATTTACCATAAAGCTCTCCTGACAACTAAGAGAATTTATCTCTCTTGCTGCATTAAAAGGTGCAATATGGAACACCAAACCATGTACTTGTGAAATTAATTTATATGTACACCCGAAAACAAAGCAAAGTCAAGAGCACGTATGTTTATCCCAAAAGCACAGATGTTCGTGGCAGCGTTACCTTATCAATATTTGTTGCAACATTCACTGGCAATTGAGCGCCGCATTTCAGAGAACGCTTGGGAAGAATTGTGTGCCCGCAGAAATGCTGCAACACTTCTAGAACTAAAATTGGTCGTTGTAACTGTAAGATTGTTCAGGATTTCAGCTACAATCTAAAGATTCTGGATCCCAAGCCCACAGCAGGCACTATCATCTTCAAATCTGATTTGACGGGCTGTTCTTATCTTTATGCAGTCGAGATTATTCAATACTTGATTATTCGAAAATGTATATAGTTAACTACCGTGAGCAATATTGAACCACAAAAGGAACGTACATACAAAACTTGATTTAAGTGACAGCTGATAAAGTTTATTTTTTGCTATTTTGCTCGCGATATTCTACGTGAGGAAACCAAATTTTTGAGGCCGTCAGCATAATTTCACCCTTCCTTGTCGGAGTATGCAATGCCACCATCCTCTCGAGAAGGGGGGCGGGTGAATTGATCACGGGCTTGTTTCTTTTGTTAGACACAACGTAATTAAGGAAACCTACGGAAAATGAAGCTAATTAAGATATATTGGACATTACGTATCTATGTTTTAGCTGTAGTACAGTAAGTAGATGGCAAAGCGACCGCCGCACAGTTGATAGAGTATCAGACGCGTAATTGGAAGATATTGTAGGTTCTGTCCCCATTTGGGGCAAGCTGATTTTTTATGCACTTTAATTCGTTTCCATTGACGTCAGAATTACTATGCTACAGTTAAAGGCTACAGATAATGTCTCCTATAACTTCCTTAGCTTCACTGTCTGTTGGTTTCATTACGTTACTGGCTTTATTTTTATTAGGCTACAGCATATCCTACAAGGCAGTTTTGCTGCACAACAAAAAATCATGAACAAAATGGCGCTGAATTTTGTCCTCGTTACACTGCACGTGGACGAGTGACTCGTTTGGTGTTCCTAAGAAATGCTTGTCGAGAGGCGTGGACAAGCGTGGCGGGTCTCCTTTTATTTGTTCGCGTACTTGTTTGGCCAGTGAATCAATGAGCTGCTCTGGCAGTACAAACTTTCGTGAATTTCATGCCCTTTCGTTAACCAGCTCCCTCGAAGACCAACCCCGGCTGGTAGCGAGAGCCATCGACGCGGCGAAAGCTAGGCTTTTCTGGAAGCGAGAGACTACTCCCCGAAGACGATAACTAAAAAAGTACCGAATAAAGATTTATTCTTGCTCTTTTGGCTTGCTGAGCGTCAAGCTTGTCATGTCCCGCGGTAGTTCAGGCACGAACGGTGAAAACTCATTGTCTAATCAGACACCATGCCTTGCGCTGGCTGCATGGGTATGAAAACCCAAGATCGACATGCCAAAACAATTATTCGTTCCCGGTAGCCATGTGATGATCTTGACGCTTTTCCAGCACCTGTTCTAGAGACCATGATGCTAGAGGCGTAGCTGATCGCACCTCAGACTCGCAGACACACCGCGATTTAGGTGAAACATGTGGCGACTCGTCACAAATGGGGGGAGATGGGGGGTTGAGGGGGGGAGGGGTTGAGGCTGAAACATATGAAAAGACGCTTTCTACGTTACTGGAGAGCGCGCACTGACTACGGGGACAAAAAGAGAAGAACACGACACAAGCACTCATTGGGGGGCACGTGCGAGGGAGACATGCAGGCATGGTCGTCGCCAGCATTTTCTCTTGGGGGGTGCAAACGAGCGTTGCATCGCGGCAACTGCTGGTGAGGCTTGAGGGGGGGCAAGTGCCCCTTTTGCATCCCCCTGCCGAGGTCCATGCATGCAGGTGCGTTAGCATCTTGTGTGCTCAAGTGTGTGGCTAATGTACTTAAGTGTCTGTCAATCTTCTAGGCAGGGAAGAAAATTTCGGCAGACGCCGTGCCCTTGAGAGGGGGGTCGAAAGAGGATGCAGCTGTCGCTACTGAAAGAAAAAAGTGAGAAATCTAGGAACTTGGTAAAAATCCGTAGAATTTTCTTTTTATCCGGGAATCAGTAGGTAGCCAAGAAAATCAGTAGATCTACGGAAAAATCCGTAGGTCTGGCACCACTGTACGCCGCAATGGCAGCGATACAGCGTTTCTGAGAAGAGCGTGGACCTGGAGGTGATTCGCGCGTGGAGAGAATGATTTCTTTTGACCAAGAAAGCCGCGGGTATTGCACCCTCCTCTCGAAACTCATAAGGCAAAAAATTGGCGCTAATTCATGCATTGAAATACCCCAAAAGGGTAACCAATTATTTACGTTCCACCGCGACTCGCGGTTTTTTGGGGATGAAAGCTGCCACGTACTCCACGTGAATCGCAGCAGCCAAGTTTTCCCCTGAAAGTACACACTTGCTGCGTTCTCCGGTCAGGCGTTAACTTTTCAGTGTCAAGTGCACGGTCTTTTCTAGAAAGCCGACCCCCGTCTTTCGTGCAGCTGCGGGGCACTTTAGGGCCACAAAGCAGACCGGGGAGCGAGGACAACACCTTTGAGGGGGAGGGACCGATCGTACGCCCCCGCGGGGCTAGCCGTCAGGTAGCACAAAGGACATGCCGAGTATTTGAGGACAAAGCTGATGTCAAAATGCCTGGACAAGTTTTTGCTTTCACTGCGCACCTCGTGGACCCAGTTTCTTTTTAGAGTGCCAATGTGCCTCCTCCTTTACCGCGGTTCGTTTTCGTCTGAGCGTTACGTGGTTGAGCTGTTCAAACGTGCTCCATAACTGCATTGGGCGACAGCCTGAGTTGTGGTGGCGTGATTTTTTTCAATTTTTCTAATTCCAACCGTCTATGCCTAATCTCATCATTAAGCGGCCTGTTTAATGTTGCGAATTTGAAATTGAATCCATTTTTTCTCGCTACTTTAATGTTTTATTAGATGTTCACATGTAAGGGACGTATGCAAACAATCCGTAAAAGACGACTATTCTGCAAGACGTTTTTTTTTTCTTTTTTTTTTTCAATCAAGCATTCTTTTACGACTGCTTTTGCCACTCCTAATGCTAGTGAAGGTACGCGGACACCACGGATACTTTTTTTTTTTAAATTACTGTGCAATTATCACGCCTCATTGTTGACCCCTAGGCTGCGCATGGTGAACGAGGAATGCTGTCTTTCGGGGGACGCACTTTTACTGAAACTGGGAACGGCAAACGCACAACGAGCGATAAAACCAGTCTGTGTACTAGACTACTTGGTTGAGAAAAAAAAACCTTGCAGGGAAAGCCGCCTTGCAGATTTTTGCAAACCGTTCATTGAGGTTTCTGTATTGTATACCTAAATTGGTCCCGTACTATCCATTGGATATGGGGCCACAGAGAGTGTGTATATCTTGTAGAGCGAAATGCGTGTAATAAAGGATACTCAACAGTGTAGAGTCAATTAACGTTGGTGACTACCTGGTATATTATCAAGCTAATATTTTTTCCCCCCGTACGCACTCAAATAAAGGTAGCGAAGGGAATGTAAGAAACAGTGTTCTTACTATTGACTATCATGAATCAGTTACCAAGATATAGTTTCGTGTCGGCACATGACCAGCGCCAGCCAAAAACAGATCTCATCTCCGAGCCAACTAATCCACGTTCGATCTCTCAAACATGTTTTGTGTCAGAAGCGTTAGTAGCTGGGGAAGAAGCAGAGGCGGAGTGCGTGCCCCTATGGTACATAAACTTCTGAATTTTGGCCGCAACAACGACGGATTCATTTTGTGTGTCACCTTCAATGCACAGTTACTTCGGAGTTACTAGAGCAGAACACAATTAAGTCCCTTGTTTTTCTTTTTTTGTTTGGAGCATTCCAATGTGTTCTTTGACAACAGCTTTCAAAACATAGCGACGTCCAGCTACATCGACTTAATTTATTCGCTTAGCCTATTTGTCGAGCGCCCTCACAGGAACGTTTATCATGAGTTTATTAACTGACAGCGCCATAATTTAAAGCACGACATCGACCGCCAAATAATCAGTACTTGTCACTCTTTCAGCTTCCACACGGGAGGCTTGTTCACAGCTTCATGTGCAGCATAACGAGCTTTTACGTCCGCCACTTGGAACTTACTTGTCTCATCAGGTGAGGCGCTGTGTTATATTGATGCAGATAGATACACTAAAGCGATGTGAGCCTGGGCGGCAAACTCGGTATTCACAAGGGACACCATGTGACTGATTTGTTTGCTCTCCGCCACCGCGTGACCCTTCAAGCATTTTTTTTTTTTTCAGCGGTTCCTCAAGCGCCTCTAAATCCGCCGATTTCAGTAAACGGGTCGTAATGAGCAATGAAAAAGAAAAGAAAATACTAGCGATTAACTATGCCCCATGTACAGCATGGTGACTGTGTTAGTCACCTGAAGACCAGGAGTTGATAAATGATCGTTTCCGACAGTAGCGCGAATGTTGAATATAACTCACAGTGATACAAAGTGAGAGGAAGAAAAAAAGAGCACACATAGGCATTCAATGTGCTGCGTGCACATAGAACAGGAAACCCGCGAACGTAGATAACACTGTTCGTACGAATGTGCGTGCAAACTGCAGGTGGGCGAGCCCAAGCCGCGTTCGAAACGCGCGCCGCAGCAACAGGTTGTCGCCGGCACCGCAGCGCCGCCTGGCAAGTGGTCGGCAGCGAGTCCGCGCGAGGAGCCGGCGGTGGTCGTCGTCACGTGCATCTTCCGGCGGCGGGCCGGAGACCTCCTCTCTCGCGGTGGCGAGCGCGGAGCTCGCGGCCGGCGGACGCGTGGTCGCCGCCGTCAGTGTCCCCGTTGGCTCGGGTTGGGCTGCGCATGGCGCAGCGGAGGCGGCGCAGAGCCCCAGCGTTGGAGCGAGCAGTCCGGGCCCAGCTATCAGCGGAGGCGGTGACGGCCCGAGTTCCTTGAACCCTGCCCGCTCAAGGTTGGCGGGGCCGAGCCGCGAGCTGGCGGCTGTCGAAGGCATGGCGGGACTCACGTGGAGCGACCAGGAGACGTACGAGCTGATCCGCATCTGGGCTGCGGATCGAGACCTGCTCGATGGGACGTCCCGAAACAACAAGGTGTACGAGAGCATGGCCGCGCAGATGCGCAGCCTGGGCTACCTGCGCACCGCGCTCCAGGTCAAGGAGAAGATGAAGCGACTTCGCAAGGAGTACAAGTACGGCAAGCGCAGCAAGAAGATCGCCACCTACCACGACGCGCTGGCTACCGTGTTGGCGCAGGGCTCCAAGGGCGGCTCACTATTCATCAAGAGCGAGGTTGACGAAAGCATGGGTTCCGAAGAATTCGCCGGCACGGACTCCGAGACAAACTACATGGAGGACGGTGAGTGCGGAATGCGGCCTTGGGGCGCGACCAGGAAACGGGCGGCGCGCCCGGGCCGCGGCGCGACGGAACCGGTTGCCGGGCGCGGCCTTGGACTCGCTCCCAGGCGCCATGTTGCGGGTCCGGGCCCCCCGGCCGAGCGGCCCCTCGGGCGGCCGCAACTGGGCCGCGGCCCCGAGAACCGGTTCCGGCGAGTGGCGACGACCTGCCAGGTCGCGGGCCCACGCTGCGCGCGCCGCCGCCGCCGACAGGTGCCCGCAGGCTCGGGCACCTGCCGACCCGCGTTCGCAGAAGAGCCCCTCCTCGCAGGGCCCGCGACCCCCCTCTCACGCATTCCGGCACAGGTTTCGGAACCGCACGTGGCCGCTGCCCGCCGTCGGGCTCGGGGCTGGTGAAAGCGCCGCCTGGCCCGGGACGCTTTCCCCGGCACCCTACAAAACACTCCGATCATGCCGTTTTGTTTGCATGCGTCACTTCCGACGCCGCGGCAGTTTCGCACGTTGCAATGTTTACGTACGCTGGCCTTATCTCAGACGCTGTGTAGCGCGGGGAGCTAATGCGCTGGTGTCGCCTAACTGGCAGCGGCGAGCGTGTAATGTTTCCTGCCGTCGAATATTTCGTCTTGAAGCGCGTTTTCTATTAGCCCTTCGTACTAGACCTCTCGTAGCTTGCTTCGTGCTGTCATCGTATGTATGCTTTTCGAGCTGACTGGCCATCCGCACCTTACTATGGATGCATATTATTGCCATTGGCCCCGAAAGATGTAAAAGCAAAAAAGAAGTTTTGTTTGCAGCCGCGAATGTGATTTGAGATGGCTTGTCCGTACAGTCGAAGCAGCTCAAGGTGCAGGGAAAGACTGTTTTTGTGGCGAGGGTCCGCTTTCTCTCGCGCAGCCGATAGCATCAGCATCCCGGGGCGCGCGCCGAGCGGCCGCCTTGGCTCCTCGCCCCAGGGTTCTGGGTCGCTTTTTATCAACGGGAGCCTTTCTGGGTTTACCGCAAACTGGTCGTGTGCTTTTTCTTTCTTTTTTGGCTGCATTTGCCAGCGATGTGTGTCGCATGTTGCCGTTTCTACGCGGCGCTTTTCGAGAGAATATGAATGGCAGTAGCTGGTTCCATGAAGTGTGACATAATAGGTAATTAAGAACATTAACTGACGGGTGTTAATGTATGTGTTGCTGATTTTAAGTGTTAGGATGAGAAATTGTGCGTGATGGTTTAGCACATTCTGAGGTGAAAGGCGCGTGGACGACCGGTACACATGGGAGATACACACACATTTTTCCTTGTCTGTTTACCTCTCATGCGTCTACGCACCTCTTGCATCATAACATGATTTTTGACTCTTTTGCAAACGTGAGGTTGAAGAAAAATGGCGAGGTGGCAAACGTTCTCATAGCGTTTCCCGTGTCTCCGTTTCGTCATTTGCGAACACGTGCTGCGCTCCTTTTCGACTATGTATATCGTTTTCTGCGACTACTGTTACAAGGTTTATGCCGCGGCGGTAATGTGCGAACAAACCTTTATCTACAATAACGCAATATTATAGCGCTAGTGTTGAGTTAAGCCGCATGTCAAAAATTTTAGTCTGGCTGTGTAAATGGCGGCTAGTACATGTATTGACCTGAACGGACGTTCGCTGAAGGTACCTTGAGATGTACACGAGCAATGTTGAGAATAAGCGTTTATTATGCGAGGCCATTTTCCAAGTAAAAGGCTACAGAGCATTCCGTCCTGCAAGGGCCTGCTTCCAGAGAAGCTCAAGCACGATGGCTTTCCGAGAACTGAATGCTAGGGTACTGCAGTGCCCCCCTCACGTGTGTGCATGTCAGGAGTTTTTTTCTTGGTAATGTGTGTGTGTGGGGAGGGAGGTACTTTGCCGGCTATCCTTGCCCATTCTGCTCCCGCCCCTTGATGCACTATGCCCCTGCATGCCCCCCCCTCCCCCCCTTTTTTAGAAGGAATGCAGCAGGAATGTATTTGTAAGTTTCACAGGCGCGGCAGTGCCGCGAATTTTGCTACTAAATTTTAGTTTTTCGTTTCATGCTGTCACGTGCATTCTATCTAAGAATATCGCTTGACTGTTGTCCAGAACTTTCCTGACAGTCGCTCATGTCATCTTCGTTGACATGAGTGACTGTCAGGATTTGCGCTTGTCATCTAGTAGCAGGTTTTGACACTCCATACATCCTTTGGATAATCACTGCGAGACGTATTCATGCGTGCCCAAGCGTCGGCACGGGGTGAGATGGTAAGCCTTCCTTGAAAGATTCCGCGCAGATCATTTAGGCCATTGCCGTCTGGATCAGTCGCTCTCTCACTCTGGTTGCGCTTTTTCGAGCTGCTGTAACCTTGGAAGCAATGACCTCGATGGCCGGCTTTGGAAGCCACCTGCTCCTGCCACGTCCCGAACTGTGGTCGCTGTTTTCCCCTTCGAACTCCCATTTTCCTTTCTTTTCCCCCCTCCTTCCCCCCTCACCATAGATGCTGAGTCGTGCTCCCTCCTAAAAGGCGCGGTTGTGCTGGTAACGCAATCGTGCAAATGTTTACGCACTTCAGAGAGAGAGAGAAAAAAAAAAGATATTGCATCACCAGTCCGCACGGCCAGTACTAAAGCAACTTAAGCAAAACTGGTGTCTTCGGCTGTCGTGCAACGCTTTTTCCAGATGAAAACACTCGTTCGACTATTTCCAAGGATTCCCGACATTTCATGTTCGGGTTTTAATTATATTTCGCAGCTGTTCCTCATGCATGTGCTCGCGAATCGAATGGTTTAAAACGCTCTGGAGACTCTGGTCTACCTGCTGCTTATATTAAATGCGAAGCATTTCTTTGCCGACCAAGGGCACTTTGACCGTTTCTATCTGGCTATCTATCTATCTAGCCGCCTACGTGTGGGCGCTCTAGTGGTTGTCTCCTTAACTTGGTATAAACCAAAATTATATAGGACATGAGTGTGTGAGGAACACGATTAACAGGTTATGACAAGAGAAACGCGACTTGCCTGTCGCGTACGTCACCAAATCCTTTCGACCAGCCACGTGTGGCACATACCCGCATACCGCGGCCCGTTGTACGCGGGTATGCGCCTCAGGTGATTCAGTCTCATAGTCGTGTCGCAGAAAATGAGGTGTCGGCGGCGTTGTTCATTGGTGAAATATCGCTATGGAAGGAAAGAATAATATTCTCGGTTCGAGCCGGAATCAAACCCAGGCATTCTTCGTACTTCAATTATCCTACCACGGTGCCACATCAGTGCTTGGAACTGCTGCGGTAAAATACCCTTTACAGTAGTCTTCTCGGGGCAACGTAAATTGTGGTTGCAGTGTTGGCTAACCGCTTCGGCAACAAATTAACAAACGTTACATATGTGCTCCCATGACTCGGCAAGTACTAGTCAAGCGCTGCTCGACCTCTGATCGAAATGCCGACGACCGCTACTTATGATACGCACCGCATCGCACCGTAGCGTGCACTTCGTTTCGATAAAACCGACGCGTGTGCTTTAACGTGTCTAGCGATATTGCATGTGATCTTGAGCTACATTTTAGGCGCCAGTGAACACGATGTGCCTGGTAAGCCCTCGATATGGCCACAATTAACTACTCAATTCACACAAAGTCGGTCCAGCTCGTAACGCTTGGCTCAAAGAAAAAAAAAAAAAGAATGCGGCATAGGCACCTACTCGCCGACTGCTTCGCATGCAATCGATTCTCACAATAAGTGGGATCTGCCAGAACTTTTTGTACAGCGTAGCTATTTCTTACTCTTTCCCTCTCTTGCTCTCCCTACTACAGTAAAAAGCAGTAGTCGGACAGTCCAGTGTCGAATATGAATATTTTCATGCTGAGTTCTGTGAAAAGCTGTAGGGTTCCTTTCCAAGAGCCCTCCCTTCCACTGTGTAGCCTCCCAAACGGGCGGGGAAGTTTTACTAAGTTTAGGAGCGGGGTCGCGTAGCAGGCGAATCTGGTTGTGAACGACAGGTGACATTCCCTCTCGGGGCTTTTGTTTGAAGCGGGTATGTGAATTATAGTGTCTTGATTGGAAGCAGCTCTCGGAAGCAGCCGATGGTCCGTTAATCATACGCACGTGTTTGTGCCTTCACTGTTGCACTGAGCTGCATTGAAAAATGTATACACGTTGGAAGTAGCGACGCATACCCTTACTCTAAAAAGTACTTTGGTAATATGCGATTTATCCCACCATTAAAACGTACACCCCGTGTGCGCTTACAGTGCGTGGATTTGAAACGGCGGCCCACGGCAGGCATGAATGAATTGACTTTTGGACAGCTGATCTTGATTTGGTAGACCGCAATCTCCTCTTGAAAATCCACCTAGAGTGAAGCGAGCAATTAAAGTCCACTTCGTTTTTCTCTGCGTGAGGATATTCGCTGTGAACTTAGGAATTTATGCGAATTTCTTGGTGTACAGGAAGGCGCCATTTTACTATGTCGCGTTACACGTGCTCACGCAGAAAGCACAGAAAGGAAGTAAATGTAATGGAAAGGGGTTGGAGGGCGTTTTAATTTAACGGGTCATGTTCAATCCCGCGTTTGATCATGGTGGTCAAATTTCTAGGCTCTCAACAGTAACGTTGCCAAAGGTTTTTCAAGGGACTATGTTCGTTGACATTGTATTTACGTTCAGTGCACTGAAATACATGCAAAAAGACCCTTCGCAATGTCTCGGTGGTATTCGGCTGCTGAGGCAGAGGTCGCGGGTTTGAGTCTCGACCGCGGTAACCGAATTCTGACTGGGGGCGGAATGCAAGAACGCGAGCTAACGCTTTTTTAGGTGCGCATGAAGGAACACCATCTGGTCGACACTGATCCAAAAGTTCCACTGCAGCGTTTCTAGCAGCCCGCGTGTTTCATTTGGACGTTAGGCGCAATATATTAAATTTCTTTCATATCCAGGAATGGTATCAGTTTGTATTAGTAAGCTTCCCATCGTAAAGCAGATGGGAAGCCACACATGTCATTTTGACAAATGGGGAATAAATACGCGTTATTCAACACTTAGCCATGTACAGAGGCGTTGTAACTTAAGTATATGAAAAATATTGCTGCAGCTGCAGTTAAATCAAACAGCTCAGCTAGCACAATTAAAACTGCTGTCGCGTTTCGAGGTGGCGTTGGCACATCCTCAGAGGGGAAGAGCTTTTTGGCAATTTACGCACGTGTCAAATGCAGTATGGTGCATTTTCATATTAAACCCGCTACGGTGGTCTAGTGGTTATGGCGCTCGACCGCTGATCCGAAGGTCGTGGGATCGAATCCCGGCCGCGGCGACCGCATTTTCGGTGGAGGCGAAAATGCTAGAGGTCCGTGTACTTACATTTAGGTGCACCTTAAAGAACCCCAGGTGATCGAAATTTCTGGAGCCCGCGTCTCTCATAATCGTATTGTGGTTTTGGGACGTTGAACCCCAACAATTATTGTTATTAAACAACTCCAGGTGGTCTAAATTTCCGGAGCCCTCCACTGCAGTGTCCCTCATAATCATACCATGGTTTTGGGATGCTAAACCCTAATTATTATTATTATTATTATTATTATTATTATTATTATTATTATTATGCATTTTCGTATGAACAAGAACTAAGTTAAAATGCGGTAGATTGTGAAGGAGCGCCTAAGGCTCGTTATGGCAGTGGAAACGCTCATCTCAGCTACGTGTGCAGTAATTTGAACGTTGGTAATATGCTGCGCCGGCCGTGCAAGCACCCGCTATATGGAATCGCATCGCTGGCGGTGTCATTTCTATAGTGGGCAGAACACGGAAAAATCCGCGTGCTGATATCCACGATGCACTCCACTGCGACTCTTTCGTGAATCGATCAATCGATCTCTGAATCAACTTTAATGGCACTGTCTAGATGTAGTCAGTGGTGAACTGGCTGATAATTGCACTTAACAGAGGTGTGAAGTTGTGAACAACTTCTATATTGTTTGTAATGCGCCATGTTGCACGCAGCAGAAAAGAAAACGAGCCTTGGTGTGACAATTTGTAAATTTGTGGATATGAGTAAAATCTTACAGTAACGAGCATCGTGTGCAGTATAGTTCAAAACTCGGAGATGTGGCGAAGGATTATGCTGTGGTTTTAAATTGGGAAGTATTTCGATGTGTGACCACCTGTGGCGTAGCCAGAAATTTTTTTTCAGAGAGGGGGGGGTTCAGCACTTATTTATGCGTGTTCGTTTGTATGTGTGCGTGTATATATATACATGCAAAATTGAAAAAAAAAATTCAGGGGTTGGGGGCCGGGGTTGAACCCCCCCCCCCCCCCCTGTCAACACCAGTGGTCACCACGCCTCTTTGCAAGTACAGGCGCGCTACACGTCTCCGCACACCGTACTCATAAGCTGTGAGCCACAGAAGCGTTAAACTGATACCGCATCGACTACTGACCGGCGCCAGCTGTAACGTCGGCGCATAGAAGACCCGGGATTAGCAGCGTAACATTGCTACTGCGCCTGCATGTATCTTGACAGCGCGCTTACCTTAACCTCTACCGCCGAAAACTAAAGCTGTGGCCTTTTTCATTGCTTGTATACATTCTCCCTCAGGTTCCCTGTGTGCGTGTCTTCTGAATTCTATGACATGGCACCATTAAACGACGCCATCCGCTGATGACGGGTCCGTTATTCGTACGAAGTGCACGCAAGTGTGTGCATAAGGCATCGGTAGCGTGGTCTCGGGGCCTGAACAGTGATTACACTGCATTGGCAGACTCTCGAACACAAGATATCGAATCGTGAGATTTAGAGGAGAGTGAGAGGAACGAGATGAGGAAGGCAATGAGGTTAGCCGCAAGAGAAACATAGTTTGCTACCCTGCACTCGAGAAGGTATAAAAGAAAATAGAAAGATGAAAAGCACGCGCACAGATGAGGCAGAAAAAAACGCGAATACATAACGCGCTCGCACACACACAAGAAAACGAGTCGCGTTGGAATCGCCGACAGGGCTGCCTTTGGCGCATGCAGCAGCTAAGCCTCTTGATCAGCGCACCTAGGAGCAACGCCATGGAGAAGCTTTAGCAGCAGAAATTGAACTGTCTAACATGACCTCTGCGGTTGTTCTCGCTTGCAGACCTCAAAGAGTGTTTGGCGACAGCGTTGGCGCGTCTCGACGACCCCCGAAGCATGCTGAGTGGTATGGTATAGCGGAGCGCTTCGTTTTGACCGCCTGACATTACCTAACCTGCTGAGGAGGCTGTAGGAAGATAGTTATTTACATGTGCAATCATCGTAGCTTCGCTAATTCTTTACTGAGAAGAATTCAAGGCCGATTTCAGGATGAGAGTTCAGAAACGAGGCCCTTTCTAGTTGTCATATGGAATTCCACTGAAATAGAGCTAGCACCATCACGTGCGCTGGCGTGTGTTATGACAGGTGACACCGCGTAGTGCTTTTCGTTGCCTTGTTGGCGGTAAGAAGGACCTGAAAACTCGCAAGTTCCTGTTTCGCCGTTCCGCTGCTGGACCATTCGTTCACACTGCGCGTCCAATTAAAACTGACGCTAACGAACATTTCGGCAGACGTCAATGTCCGGATTGTCTCAGCGTGGTATAATAATATGCTAAAGGGCGAATGTACCGTTGTGTCGTTTCGTCTTATAGTGCAAGATAGTTTGTTGCTCAGAGAGCCCTTTCTGTTGCCTAGATTTTCTCCGCCTGATACACGTTACAGTCGTGCTGGTCTTGATATTAACCGAAAAGGCTAATATCATGCACGTGGAAAAGTTATATTATTAGTACATGAAAAGCGCCTTTCTATTCTTGAAGCCTGACGGAACGCTGCGATTTCCCAGCTGTACAAGGGTACGCTCCGCTTTCTGAGGTTCCCTTCGGAAGCTTCACGCGAGCTCTTCACAGATGTACGTGCAAAAAGTGCGCCACATTTCTCATGACGTTTCAGCTATAAGCACAATGACACAGCCCTTTGCTTACCGAGCTATGTGTAGAAACATAACGTGAGGCGGTGCGAAACAGTGCCATTCTCTCAGTGGTAAGCTTTTGTACTGCATATCAGTTGTAAACGTTTTTAACGCGCACTTGAGACCATTACGTAAACTTAGTGCAACTAGGGAGAATGTGGACTAAATGTCGGTATGTGTAGACTGTAGTCTAGTTAGTCTAGAAGAAAAAATAATGAAAAGCTTGAAACCGAGAGTGCGAAAATTCAAATACATGGCTCCTTGATCACTGTTGTATCGGTCCCCTTACGTGTATCGGAAAAGGACTGACACATTCGTCGGTCGCAATTAGGTATTCCAAGGACACCTTATATTTGTACTACAATCATTCATCGCATATTTATGCATATGCCGAGCCTTCGAGGCCCATTTATTGCTGTTTATGTTGAGCTTGAGAGACAGAGAACGGAAAAAAAAAAAAAACTTATTTCAGGATAGGCAGCGATCGGCCTGCCTTCTGAGATATAAGCGAGTTTTAGTATAAAAACACTAAATACACTGTAGAATCTATAAGTGCACCACTAACTCCAGCTTCAGGATCCTAAGTCACCACTTCTGCGTCTCCGTGCCGCGTTTGGTGCAGTGTTGTGTCTGAAGGCCCGAAATACATCACTTTCTCTCGACATATACCGCAATGGAGTATTCTTCAAGACCCTGTAACCTGTCTCGGCTTGACTTGTGGCCGTCTTTGCCTTATCTTGGAAACAGGTGTATGAATACAGCGTCGCCATCTCTGCGCGGCTACCAAAAACATGAGCGAGCCTTGTCAACAAATCTTTTTAAGCCTTCTGCACGGCAAATCGACTGCTTATCTCAAAAACGCAGCTATTTGACTGGCACTATACGGCTGGCGAAGCCTTATTACTCAAATCTAAGTCAAATACGAGCATTATTTTGGAATGAATGAATTTAATAATGGAAGCCGACGACTAGAAATATTCGAAGTGGACGGCTCTCGCTTCAACAGGCACCGCCATAGTTCCCTACGTACGTAATCTTTTGCGTGCGTTAGCGTTGAACGCTATATTCCAGAAATAGCGTACGAACGTAAGAGCTCGGGCTACGTTTACGTTCTGCGCATGCTCATTGTGAAGCACGCAGCGCTAACGCTAAATCCTCGCGTTTGCTGTTTCCCGCTATACTAAAACTCCCTATTGACGCGTGTTCTGTTCGCGCAGCTAGCGCCATAGACTGTTTCACAACGATCGCGCAGCGTTTAGCACCAAAGATAAGTGACTGTAGCTAAGATTGAAGCTGAACGTTTGTGTTCTGTGTTTGTGCGGGCCTATTAGTTAACCGTCGTCGCAGTGGTTGTGATGGGTGTGAATGCTGATATTATTATAGTAGGGTGCAATTTCCATGACACTTGGCAAGCGCCGTAAAACCTATTGTTTCCCTGATTCGTGTTTCTGGCAACAGGCCTCATCGGCAGGTTCACATTAATTTCCCATGTTATGTGGACCGTGTCCATATACCGTGGAAAGGTACGGAAGATGTTTTCCTTCTAATAATTCAAATGCCGTTGCCAATAACATGTAACACAAAAAATATGGAACATCTAGTACAAATTTTCTTCTTTTGGTTTAAGCTGATTTGATTCTCGGAAAAGCGTTCAACAAGAATGATGTCACTCCCGTGTGCGAAGGCGGTAATAACTGTGATGTTTATTGCAGCTTTAAAAGTCCGCTTCTGTTGATGAGCATAAGGTCGCGAGTTCTAATACCTGCTACATGTGCCGTATTTTGAATGACGACAGAACACAAGTGGTTCCGCTGTTCACAACGCAAGAAGCTCACTGGTTGAAAGGAAATCGGAATATGATGTGTCCGCTTCTTTGAAGAGCCTCTAAATCATTCCGAGTCACTGCCCTTTCCTATGGCGCTATCTCCTCGCCGCTTATTTCTTCATAAAACACATGTACAACGTCAGCACTAAGCGTTGAGCCTATCATGATTTCGCGCTTTTCGGCTACACGCGGTTATCTCCACTTGCGCAGTCTAAAACGAACAAAAACGTAGTGCAATCAGTTGATCGTGCACGATAGTTATGCGAGACAAGGCAGAACGGCCGTGCCACTGCATGGCAAAGCAGGGTCGGAGACAATTCACGAACGATATCCCTCTATATGGACCAATCGGGAGCTTGATTTCCTCTTGACGTCTCGTGAACAGAGTGCCGACGTCACGAATCGGGCCAAAAAGACGGGAGAGAATAACGCGCTCGTTCTGAAGTTGTTTAAGAGCCCTTTAGGTATATTAACCGTGATCGCGTCCTGTACCCATCTTTTCATAAAACTTAGGTCCTTAGAGTCGCAGAAGAGTGTTGAGATTGATGCTTAAGCGTTGTTTTTTTACCCGCCGTGGCATTCCAGTGGCTATGACGAAGCGCTGATAAGGTCGCGGGATCGATCCCAACCGCATTTTTACGGAAGCGAAATGCAGCAACGCCCTTTTACTCATTCAGTTGCTCTCTGTAATATATATATATATATATATATATATATATATATATATATATATATATATATATATATATATATATATATATATATATATATATTGACAGATCCCACGCCTTGTAGGAATCTGTTTCATGCAAAGCAGCCGGCCAGTGATTGTCTAGGCTGCATTTCTTTTTTCTTTTAGTCGAGCCTTAGGAGGTGGATCGACGTGTTTTTGTAAGTGTAGTAGTTGTGTGCACATCGTAGACTTACCGGGAACGTCGAGTGCACTGGCGTTTAAAGGGTAACTTATGGTGTGATGTAACGTCATAACTCACGTTAGACCACAGACGTCAGTATTATCGAAACGAAGTCCACTTTACGGTGCGATGATGTATATGCGATACGTAACTTTCGTTAGCGTATTCCTCCAAGGTCGAGCAACGCTTGAATGTGGCCTGCTGAATCATAGGATTACAAATGTAATGTTTATTAGACTACTATAAAAGCGGAGTCAACACTCGAACCACAGTTGACGTTAACCCTACATGACGCCTGTATGACAGGAGTAAATATGTAGGCCTAATGTTTATTGCTTTGTTATAAAGTTGGATAGCCAGCACTGCAACCACAATTGACGTTGCACAACTTGACGCCTGCATAGCTTCTTTTTCCAAAGCAGTTTCAAGACATGGCGTGGTTCTGTGGTAGGATACCTGACTGCAACTCGGAATGCTTGGGTTCGATTCCTGCTCGGATCCTGACTTTTGTTTACATTCGTTGGCTCAACGCTGTCGATGTCGGTTTTTCTTAACGCACTCGCATTTAAAATACCAATGTCTGTTCTCGCCGTTCCTGGGTAGATATAACTTGTCAATCTCCTGTGGCGCACACCCGCATACCGCAGATGTGCCACACATGTCTGGAGGAAAGGGTTTGACGACGTACTCGAAGGAATTTTCACGTCATTCATGTCATGGCCAGACAGTCATATTCGTCAAGCCCTGTTACCCTCCTATACTAATTTTGGTCTATACAAAGTTAAGGAGGTGGTCACGCGAGCATCCAGACGTAGGCGGCTAGATAGATAGATAGAAACGCTCAAGGAGCCTTAGGTTCGCTAAGAAATGCTTCGTATTTAAAATAATGTAAGAAAAAGAAAGCAGCGGCGGATAACCTTCGTTGAAAGACGGAAAATGTAGTAAAGTAGATAGGTTGGGCGAGTTGGAACTGATTCATATTGAAAACTTTTCAGCGCGAACGGGACGGAGCACAAAGGAGAGGACACTACACAAAAAGGAGAAAACACTACAGCGCTTGTGTTGTGTAGTGTCCTCTCCTTTGTGCTCCGTCCCGTTTGCGCTGAAAAGTTTTCAAACGGAAAATGTATTCCAACGAAGAAAACAATATTCTCTCGTTGTGCTACTGCAGCTTTAATGATGCTTCCGTGATGTAAAAAAGTAATTTCTGCTTTCAATTTCTGCTATTTTTTTTCTTTATTTTAGCTGAGTTCGTTCTCCTACGGCAGGGGTCTCAAACTCACATTAGCTTGCGGGCCGCGGTCACGAAATTGTCTTCTGCAAGGGCCGGGACAGTGCAGTGCACAAGGTATGAGCGGGATGGGGGGAGGTGATTTTCGAGGAAAACGTCATATATATATATATATATATATATATATATATATATATATATATATATATGGAGAAGCTTTTTCAATGGGCCAAACGTACTTGGTAAGAGAAGAGACACAACTTAGCGGTTGTCTTAGTTTTATTTTCCAACGGTTTCGACCGGAGGACCGGTCTTCGTCAGGGCTCATCAGCCCTGACGAAGACCGGTCCACCGGTCGAAACCGTTGGAAAATAAAACTAAGACAACCGCTAAGTTGTGTCTCTTATATATATATATATATATATATATATATATATATATATATATATATATATATTTATTTATTTATTTATTTATAGATTATATAGGTGATTTCGCAAGGTTTCGAGAAACATAACCGTGCTGATCTTCAAAATGACCGAACTCTGGACGCCGACTCTCAGATATTGGAATTTTCAGTTCCATGATGGCTTTGAGACCAGTCACATTAGGGTAGCCCTTGAACAGACTTCATAGAAAAAATATGTATATGTATATGGGACGAAGACAGTCAACTGCGGGCCGGCGCGGGCCGCAACCGAGAAGCTCGCTGGCCGAGTGTTTGAGACCCCTGTCCTACGGCAAAGCGAAAAACGTATTGTCGGTACTGTAAGCCGGGATGAGATTTGCTGTCGCGGATTCGATCCCGGCCACGGCGGTCGCATTTCGATAGAGGTGAAATACTAGGGGCCCGTGTACTATGCGATGTCACTGCACGTTCAGGAACACCAGATGGTCAAAATTTCGGGAGCCCTCCACGTCGTGCCTCGTAATCCTATCCTGGTTTTGGCACGTAATACACTAGATATTATTTTTATGTTTTTTTTCTCTTACAATCCTTAGTCGACATTTGTGTATAATTTCACCAGTCAACTGGTGAAAGTGTTAGTCAGCGCCGCTAGTAGCCATGACGGCGATTGTTTAACTCTCTTTTTGTGCCTGTTGGCGTTGCGAAGCACGTGATCTTTTTACGAGCTGGTAGCTGACCAGTAATCTCTCGCATACTGCCTTAAAGCATCCAGTCTGCCAGAACGAAAGGAAGCCAAGGAAAGTATAGGAGGTGTTATTTGTAGAAATTATGATGTAAATGTCACGAAAGTAAAGTGGACGAAAAGATAACTTGCCGCTAGCAGGGACCGAACCTGCGACCTTCGAATAACGCCTCCAATGCTCAACCAAATGAGCAACAGCGGCGGTCATCCCCCTCCCACGTTATGGCGTATATATGTGCATTTAAACGTGGGAGTGTTAGTGAGCTCGTAAAAAGATCACATGGTTCGTGACGCCAACAGGCAGAAAGAGTGTTCCACACTAGCCGTCATGGCTACTAGCGGCTCTGACTAACGCTCCCACGTTTAAAAAGTGCACATAAATACCCCATAAAGTGGATGGAGGGTTGACCGCCGCTGTAGCTCAGTTGGTAGAGCATCGGACGCGTTATTCGAAGGTCGCGGGTTCGGTCCCTGCCAGCGGCAAGCTATCTTTTCGTCCACTTTACTTTCGTCACATTTACATCATAATTACTACAAATAACACCCCCTGTACTTGGCTTCCTTGTCTGTTAGTTCTACTTAACAGCAGGGTTTTACTTCCCAAATCTGCACGTGGGATGTGTTAAATGCAATAGTGGTGTCCCACGAATTCATTTTTGCAGCCTAAACGTGCAGCACATGGGCAGTTTTTGTACTGTGCTCGGATCTCCGACATTGTGATCGCCGTCGCGGCCTGGGTTGGACCTTGCTACCTCGTGTTGGGCGGCAGTATGTGTACGTACAGGCGCGCTCAATATGACTTGCAACTCGTGAGCGCGTGGCCTCACGGGTTCAAAGGTGGCGCATGGCTTCAAATCGTTTTTATTCCAACAACTAAATATTATTTTCTTATTTGTAATCATACCCAAGTGTGATAAACGCGTTTAGTAATGGAAATAAAGGCTAGTGGAAGCCATGCGCAATCTTTGAACTCGTGAGGCCACGCGCTCCCGTGTTGCAAGTCATATTGAGCGCGACTGCACGTCTCAGCCACCGTGACGGGCAGTGTGTTTCTGTAATGTGTCGCCCGAGGCGTGTCTTCAACTTCGCAGTCAATGGAAAGAGCTTGTCAAACAGTTGCGTGTTGGGTCATGTCTTGCAGGAACGCGACACGCAGCCTGCTTTGCAGCCTAGTACGATGTGACTTGATGATACTCATGGAAATCAGCCGCCGTAGCTTGGTGGTAACGAAGTTGCACTGCCGAATACGAGGTTCTGGCGTGGATCCCGGCTGCATTTCGATAGTATAGAAATATAAGCTCCCGTGTTGTTACGTAGGTTCCCAGGTGAACAGAATTCATCTGGAGCCTCTAGAAGTAAGGCATCTAGGAAACCTGTTACATAGCTACAGGTGGATGTCTTCCCAGAACGCCCCAATTAGAGCTTTGTCTTTCTTTTTTTTTTTTTATTCTTCAAAATTTAGACATGCGAGTACTCGTTGCTTGTTATCGTGTGCTACTTCTTTCACCTAGGTTTGTAGCTTCTTAACCCCTTGTGGCGACCATGGTGTTTCTTCTGCCCATTAAAGAGGGATAGCGAAACATAGGTGCTGAATCCAAATATCTAATCAATAATTAATATCTGTGGTTTAACGTCCTAAAACCACATGATTATAAGGGACGCCGTAGTTGAGAGCTCCGGGAGTTACAACCATCTAGTATTCTTTAAAGTGCACAGTACACGGCCCTCTAGCATTTCGCCTCCATCGAAATGCGACCGCCGCGGCCAGAATCGAACCCTTGACCTTCGGGTCAGCAGCCTAACACCGCAACCGCTACACCACCGCGACGGACAACTATCTAATCAAGTAGACTACTGTTCGTTATATGCAGCTGAACAGTTGGTACGCAACGGGAAATAAAAGTTTACGATAAACATTGATAAAACATGTCATTGCGCTTATCTAATCTAAGAGGGCTTTAGCACTCCGAGTATTTTATTTGAGAATCGCAGTCCTTTTGATCTGCGGTAGCGAAGGTGCCGATTAGGTGTATTCTTTGAAGCCGATCAGCATGGACACCAGTATTCGGCTGAGAAAGTAAAAGCTGTTTACATCTCCTCATTGGCCGTTCATGAACGTGGTGGAATCGCAATCAATGTCACAATATTGTCTAGCATGCGAGAACAGCAATTGTATTTAAGCAAGCCCGCTTTTGGTTACTTCCTAGCGTAAAGCTGAAACAGTATCATCTCCACTCATCTTTTTTTTCTTTTTATTTTCGCGTAGTTTGTTAGATGCGCAGCTGCTGCATGGTCTTGAGTGTAAATATCGGCGAGTACTATCTCTACGCACACTTTGACACTTTAGGAAGAGAAAAGAGAAAGCGCAAAGGCAGGGAGGATAGTTAACTAGCTAGGTGTCTCCGGTGTATTATCGTGTAAAAAAAAGAAAAACGTCTGTGGACGCTTGTGACTCGTGGATATACGATTGTTAGCCGTAGGCCCAACAACGCGAAAGCGTTGTTGGGCCTGCGACTCACAAACGTACATAATGTCCTGAAACATCTGCGCTATCACCAGACTATCACCATGGCTGAGCACAGAATACACAAGGAGGTGGTGGGTGACCTCAATGAATCACTCTCGCCGCTGGTGGTGTCTGTGACGCAGGTTAGGTTCGATTCCGGCTTGAAGCCTGGATTTTATCATTTGCGTCCCTCAGAATGTTTTGCTTATTGCTTACGAACAGCGCCGATTTTTCGCTCACACCTAAAGCCGTCGACGGCGCATTTTCTGCGACATGGGCCCTGTCGTGTTAATATGACCGAAAGTTAGGGATGGAGAGAAATCAATGTACAAGCGCCAATAGAAAAATAAGAGGCGATGACCGTCGTTGTCGCACCCCATAAGCATGCCCGCGTAGGCTGGAAGATTCGAACTAGCGCAAGCCCCGCGGTTGCAAAGCGGTAGCGGTATCAAGCGGTATCGGTTGCAAAGCGGTATTGATATCGTGGTTTTGGCGAGGAAAACCCCAGAATTTAATTTGATTGTGATCTATGCTCTACTTACCTTTAGCGCTAACATGCGTTGTAACCGCTGTCGAGGTATATTTTGTTCTTAGCCGTCAGATTGCACTTTCTTACTGGGTCTTTGAAGATAACGAAACAAACGGATTTTAGCGTCATTTCAAGTTGTCCGGAGCTCTTAATTTGTCTTCATACGGTGGATTTGAAACGTGGAACTGACAAGGCTGATTTATGTGTTTCTTTCTTTAAGACCACATTTCGTGGCCGAGGTCTGTACGAACCATCCAAACCAGATTGCGCGTCTTTGCTTATTGCAACAATAATTGAGGCTCGATGTTCACTTTCTTCAGCAGGTCGCCACTTTTTTTTTAAAAAGGGTGAAGAATATTCGAAGTTTCCTATATGAATAGAATATTCATCTTCGATTCGAGGATGCTTATACTTTGCAATACTCGCTTAGAGCGGGGACGGGACAAACGTACGTACAATTTCCAGTTTCAAGGCCATGATGCGAAAATTGGTTACAGATGTTATATAGACGAGGGTCCCAAAGTCAACATGACTTTGGGACTCTGGTCCCGATAGTGACTTCTTAGTCATCGACTTTTTAGAATTGTGACTTCTCTGAGTCACTTAGTGGCAGTTTCCAGTGTATACTGTTTGCTGCTATGAGAGAGTTCAATGTTTGTCGAGTTGGTGTTTTGACATTAATATTATAGGTGTGCGCAGGGTTCTCCTTTAGAGGGGGGGGGGGGGGGGCAATGTTTTACCGCAGCGCCCCCCCCCCCCTTTTTTTTTATTGGTCTAGTTTGAAGAAAACAAGCTCCACAATGGATGCAAAAGTTAAAAGGTAGCGATGACGTGCTTCTCGCAATGACCTGCCTGGCTTTCCGAGGACAAAGGTGGGAAGTAAACAGTTATTCGAATGCCACATCGGGGGTCCTCGGTCGCCATTATCGTCAAAGACCTCCATAACCACAACCCCGCACTTTACACCGTGACGTGCAGGTCTGACTGAGTAAAGGTGCGGGGCAGACTTGGCGCCCCCCCTTCAATGACTAGCCACCCCCCCTGTCGCCCCTCGTGCGCACTCCTATGATTAATTAATATAATCGTAAATTCCTCTGCTGTGCCGTTTCGTTGCGCTGTTTACGATCATATTAATGTTTGCTGCTACTTTCTCGCAAGACAACTTCCACCTCCCACTCCCCCCCGTATGCCCCCCCTAAATGGTTTGATTATGCAGTCGCCTTTTTTTTTTCTTTTTTTTTTTGTAATCCTAAAAGACAAAGTGAAATTGGAAAGACGGGCAAGTTAAGCAATATAATAGACAGATTTAGTTGAGCGTCCGCAACAACTTTGCAGACACAGCCTGCCATTGGAAATTGCTAGCAGGCTGCGTCTGCAGAGCTGCTGCGGACGCCCAACTAAATCTGTCTAATAGGCAGTTTTAGTGGGGCGTCCGCAGCAGGTATTCGGACTCGGACTGCCAACCATTTACAGTGGAAGCTAGCGTCCGCAGAGCTGCTGCGGGCGCTCAAACTAAAACTGTCTAATGCTGTATTGATGCATTGAATTGTCAGATGGACAAGTGACCGTTCGCGGTGTTTTGACTATGTGTGGAGCCCGCCTGCTTACACGATGCCTGTTTGAGATAATTTCTTATTGAAAATAATTGTGCTTTGGGTATTTAACCAATTGCAGAACTCTTTGTGTGAAAGCAGGTAGCTTGTAGGCACAGCGTTTCAGTGTTTTGATTGTTCTCGCCTTACAAGCTGCCTGTCGATTCCACCCGAGCCTTCTGTTCGAAGGCGCATACGTAGGTTTCTCTCGTTAACATAGATAAGTATCTTGTAGCGATTAGTTCAATTTCCCATTATTTGCGTCCTTCGTCGCTTCCCCGAACACCTTGCTAAGGTTATCTCCCCGGGACAGACCGCACAGTGCAACAAATGATAAGGCAAGAATAAAATATATCGTTTGGAAAAGCTTTTATTTTATTTTATTTTTTTTTTACGTTTGCGCGTCTATCCCTATTAGCACAAAAAATAAGAAACAAAGAAAATTGCGTAAACAGCCGTAATTTCATAATTGTAAAACTTGCTATTCGAAGTCGACTAACTCTTTCGTCGTGGCATAAAAGGAAGCAGCACGTCGCGAAGAGGAGGTCTGTGTGGAGGAGGAAACCTTCGAAGCGCTTCTCGCGTCCAGGGCGCAGTTTGGCAGGCGTCGCCGCTGGTCTCCCCCCCTCTCGCGCGCTCGTTTTTCCCTCCTCTCTGCCCAGTGGCGTTACCGAGCCTTGTGGGTCGCCAAGTAGCGTCATCGTGAGTGTCCCGGGGAGGAAAAAAAAATGCCTTCGAGAATGTTCGAGCGCCGCAGTTTGGCTCGGTGGCTGCAGCCTGGAAACAGGTTTTATTGGGGCGACCGGCGAGCTGGGCCTTGGGCCTGTCGTGCGGTCTGTCCCTGAGTCAGCGGCCGCGACGAGTTTGGGGGCTTCCCCTCGGGGGGCCCTCCGGGGCGCGCGTCCGAGCGGCGTCCATTAGGGCCTTCCGCGCGGGGGGGCGGCTGCCGAGCGGAGCGGGCCCGGGCGACGCGCTCGGGCGCTCCCGCGAGGGCAACGGAGGTTGTTGGCCCTACAGCGCAACAATGGCTCTCTCGCAGGACCGGGCTGCTCGGCGCCACCGGCTGAGGGCAACGGCAACGACGAGCGGGCCCAGGGGTTCTTCCGTGCCGGAGGCGGTGGCAGCGGCGGTAGCACGGGCGGCGGCGGGGCCCAGGGCCTCGACTACAGCCGCTCGCCAAGCTCGCCGCCCGTCGAGTGCGCCACCGCTCTGCGGTTCCCTGCCGACAATTTCCCCACCATCACGACGACGACCGCCGAACCCGGGGACGGGGCGCGGTTCCCGGCCGCCGGCGCGGGTGGCCCGCGGGCGGCGCTCAAGCGCAAGCTGCCCGACGCGCCCTCGCCGCCCACGTTGGCAGCCTCGACGCTGACTGACCTCATCACGCGCGGCATCGACAAGTTCGTCGAGTTGGAGCACAAGCGCATGCGGCTCGAGCTGGACCTGCTCGAGCGGCTGCGCCACGAGGAGCTCGAACGGCTCGAGCGCATGCGCCGCGAGGAGATGGACCACGAGCTGCGTCTCATGAGCGTGCTCGCGTCGCTCTTCAACAACAACAACTCCACGTCCAGCGTAAACCTCAACAGCAGTAGCAGCGAGCCACCGGCGGGCTCGTGACGCGGGCTGTACTCTTGACTCTCCGCACAACATTCCATCCGCTCTTTTGTGATGCCCGTAAAGACTGTGGGCGCCTTTGTTTTCTTCTTCTATGTTTTTTTTAAAACCTCACCAGTGCATCCTGCGAGGGCTCTGCACGCTGCACAATAATACGAGATCGTTGCGTTACGGCGGCCTCGGATCTCGGGCGCCGCGTTTTTCAGGGCCCTTTAAGCAGCAGAGATTGTGTTTACCATTCCCACGCTCCATGCTAAGCCAAAGGGGCCAGTGCACACAGACAGACGCCGTGTTGATACAAACGGAAGACATGAACATTTCCCTTGCCGCGTCTTCCTGTTTCACTTTATTCGTGTCTGTCACTCCTGATGGGCTCCTTGTCAGTGAGGCGCTCAGCGGCCGTGCAAAGTATGTCACTGCCGACCAAGCAAGGCACGAAGGACTCCTGTCCAAGAGCAACGATGTTTTATCTATAGCTTACTTGAAATTCTCTGAAGCAGACATGGTCACTTACGTTCTGCTAAAGGAGCGAAGTCATTTCTCGCCTCCTTTGCGTTTCGCACCGGCTGCTGAACTCATCTGCCACATCAAAAGTGTAGTGTCTGCTTTACCACGAGTCATGGATGTCACATAGTGTGTAAAGTGCTTTCTCACTGTAACGTTATTCTAAACTAATTTGTCGCCGCGACGTCGCGCTTTCTATATGTTGGCATAAAATGAAGAAGAGGCATTCCGTCCATTTCTATACTCCATTAGAGTGTGTGTTTATCTGTGTTATAAAGACATATTTTGCAAGCTAGCGTGCGTGCACTGTTCTTAAGACGGCCGCGTGTGACGCCGCGGCTACCGACGCTGGAATTATGGTCTCCGATGTCTCCCTGGAAGCGAGTGCCGCAGCAGAGTACTCGACTGCGCAGTGTGTTTTGTAAGTTGGTTGCCTGTGCCCTGGTTTCCTCAAGTCTTCATAGGTCGTAGCAAACGTCCCCAGCGGAAAGGTAAGTAAAATATGTGCCTCGTGACGTAAGCGTAGCGGTCGGGCCAAATTGCTTATTCGTAATAGCGCTTAGGCTTGCAGATGTGTGAACGATCGGCTGTGACAGCATCGCAGTGATGTCGGCAAGAACAGTGGTGACGCTGTTGAGCTTCACTGCAGGATCTGTGGGTGTCGGCGAAACTTTTACAGGAACGTCATGAAGAACTGTAACCCGCTCATTAGATTATAGAAGCGGCAATAATAGGCTTAGTGGCCTTCGGGTGTCTGTGCCGTCAGTCGCACTGTGAAAGTAATTCCCGAGATCGTAATCGACGTGTGAATGCAGAGGCGTCAGTTACGAGGGGCAGGGCGGCGCTGCCTCGTACTCCCCCGCCGAAACTGGACCACGGTGAAAGAAGTCCTTCTCCCCGACCGAAAACCTTAACGTCCCCACTGACTGGCTGAATTTAGAGAAGCAATGCACTTCTAGAATGAACCACGCGTTACTACACATCAGCTTTTGATCGCACCAATTTCTCAGTTGTGTGCCTCCCTCAAGTCACAGCTAACTCGGCTCCCCCACTGAAAAAGGGAAACCTACGCTTCTGGATGTATGAATACATTGGGCACCCACTGGTAACTTCAAATAAGGAGTAAGATTTACAGCTAAAGCTTGAGCGAGATAGTAAAAAAGCTTCTGATAGCGTTTTGTGCGTCCCATCTTATCCCTCGCCAGCTACACCTTGTTGGAGCATTATAACGTGCTGGTTTCTTCCTTGTGTCTGTAGGAGCGTGTCGAGTCTTTTACAAGAATCGTTTTGGCGGGCTGATACGCAACAACGTCCAATTTCGAGTCGCAACAAACCGTACGCTTATGAATGGGGGATGCCCTGACCCGCCTTTTGAAGAGTGCGGCACGTGACGCTGTCATGGCGTCTTTCTTCCCATCTGTTAATGTGTCGTGTTAACCGGGACTCGACAGTGTGTTTTAGTAATGACCATAAACAGCCGTGTAATCGTAAGCACCACCAATGATCACTTACAAGCCCGACAAGCCGACTCGACCAGCTACTGTCTGATGTGAACGCCCTGTATATTTTTTTTTCTTTCCAACGGATGACAAAAGGTGAAGGTTGCGTCTTCGCAGCCTTTGTCTCTGAAGCCTCGGAAGGAGCAGTTTTGGGGATTGGCCGGTATCTCGATGGAGTACGGCTGCCAGAAGTTTCTTAACCGGCTGCCTCGGCGTTAATATGTGGAATGAGCCGAGGAACGAAGCGACTTGTTTGGATCACTCGTGAGATTCAGATTACATCGTTGTGTTGTACTTAAAGGGACGCTAAAGAGATAACTTTTATTCGTATTAGTAATGTACTCTCACAATGTCAAAATCGCCTCGCTTGCCGCACGAAGAAGCTTGGATAAGCGAGAAAACGCGCAAAAGCAAAACGGATGGCGGCGCCACCTTGATGTTCCCACTCCAACAGTCGTGACGTCATAGATTTTGACGGCGTCTACTAGTGTCCACGTAGTATCTAATTGGTAAACATGAAGCACATCGTTCACTCGGAGTGCCAGAGACTTCGCATACCAAGTTTCACAAAAGTTCGTTCATCCAGTCTGGCCGAAATACAAATAAAACATTTTGAAATCCGTGACGTCCCGTGGCGGAGATTTCGGCGCGAAGTTTAAAAATGGAACTTTGATCTTGATTTCCTCGTCTATCAATGAGCCTTGGATAATGAAATTAACGACAATAGAGTTTTCACAGTACAATTTATCAGTCTTAATTCATTGTTCCACGTTAGTGCCCCTTCAAGTGTTATATTACAGCGAGAAAAAATTCGAAGTAACACTTATAAGGCTGAAGGAGTTTGTAGATGGGATATAATTCCCGTACGCTCCCCGGTTAATTCTGTCAAGCCTCAGTAGCAGGCTCTCTTGACAGTTAGTGATGCTGCATGACTAAATGTGCTTGAGACACCACACGAGAAGAAACTCTACGCAGTTGCGCTTGTTTCAAAGAATTCTCTGACGATCGAGTTGTGTGGCATCAAAAATCCTGTGCGCCTGCTTTCTTCAACCTTCCGATGAAAGCTTCACTGCAGCAACTTGCATGAAGAGCCACGAACCACGGCACCAGCGTGGCATTCTGGCCTAAGGAAAAAACGAGGAGGTGAGATAATGCAGTTCCAGCGACAAGAGTGGATGACGAGGGAGCAACACGTAAACGTATGAGTGCGTGCACGGTCTCGAGAGCGGGAGATCTTAAGTTGGTCAGAGTATCTAGTGTGGCGGTTACCCTCCCCTCCCCCCCCCCCAAAAAAAAAAAAACTAACTTCAGTGTATATCGAATGCTGACGCTAGTGTGATTAGAATTGAAGCATTTTTTTTTTTACTTTTGCGTAGCCGATTTCAAATTTTTGTTGTTGCGGACATGTTCTCTTCTGCCACACGCAGTGGTGCTTAGCGGCAGGTTCGAATCCCGACCACGGTAATCGCATTTCAATTGGGGGGCGAAGTACAAAAACACCCGTGGACACAGATTTATGGGTACACTTGAAAGGAGCCCTGCGACACAAATTAAGCATGACGTTTTCGGCGGTTGTTCGGGAACTGTGGAATGCACCGACATCTCTGCTCAAGTGGCAACGCGAAAAACAAAGCTGTTATAATTTTTATGTCACCGGAGAAACCACATTAGTTTCGGACTTGAGCGACACACAACGGCTATTTTTGTGATCGGAAGTAACGTTTTATCACGTGGCAGTGACGACATTGGCCGGGCGTTTTGATTGGTTTGACGCGACAAGTCGCATGTGATATTCATGTGATCCATATAATCCCAGCTACGCTACACTATTGTGCGATAAAAATTGTAAAAACACTCCTTATACTTCCTAAGATTCAAAAGGATTTCGTTTTTAAAAATGAAATCTTGAAAACAACTCCAAAACGACGCTAGGTGCGCTGCACAACTGCCAACACTAGAGTTACTGTATATGCTCCCTACAGTAGCATTAGCCAACACGAGGCAAGTCTTCCGGTATGTCTCTGTAAGAGGCGCGCGGTGATTGTAACAGGCCTTTGACGTCAGTGGGAGAGTGAAATGTGAAAGGGAACGTTTTTTCTCATCATCTGCTGGGGTTTTGAAGGTTTGAAGACTAATACCCTTCGTTGACGTGCCCCCCATTTCGATAATTCTTGTTGCGTTCATCTCAGTATTCAGCACTACACTCACTCCAGCTCTGCAGAATGCTGACGAAAAAACGTCGCTGGGCCCATTTGTAGGGGTACTGACACAAAAATTTTGGCCTCGCGTTTTTTTTTTGTTTTTTTTTTTGTTTTTGCTGCAATGTGTTGCTAGGTGCCTGTTAGTCATAACACGGCACATCGTCTCCTACAGCGGCAACAGATAATTACAGGCTCTTTATTACCGACCAGTCTCAGTTTCGATTTGAGAGAGCTCCAAAAATGACAAGCCGCCGGGTGCAACTATCACCACCTAGCGGGCGCTACGCTCGGCCACGTCAGCACACAGAACTGTGACGCACTTCCATATGGCTCGCCTCAACAAGTCCTTTCGAACAGGAAACGGGAAAGGAGTGTCGCCAAACACACGCGGCCACGGACTCACGAGCAGCCGCCGACTAGTAGTCTGCTGGCGAAAACGCGGCTAAAGAGTAATGGCGACTATGACGTCATCATAACTTGTATCGGCTGCAGCGTGGTGACGTGAGGGAAGTAGGGGGGTGACCATAAAGCCACTTTCGAGGGTGCCAGTGCCGCGAGGTGCGATCGCGCACGCAAACTTCAAAATTCATATAAAATACCTTCCAAGCCATATTCGTTGTTGATATTTTGCAGATGATATACGGATGTTCACGGGCATCGATCCCACAGGCTATCTTGCGCGCGAAATTTTGTGTCAGTACCCCTTTAAAAGAAACCCAGGTGGTCAAAATTAATCCGCAGTCTCTCGCCCGCGTCTCACATCCCCACAGGAATCCTCTACTCTACGGAGCGGCTGCCACAGCGCACGCGCGTCTCCTCCCCCGTTCTCTCCTCTAGGAATCCTCTACGAAGCGGCGCGCACGACAGGTGGTGCGACAGCTGCATACTTTGCTGGGGGGCGCCACGGTAGTTCCGCGACAGCTGCATACTTTGCTGGGGGGCGCCACGGCTTAGTTCGTCCCTCCTTCCCGCGTCCCACACCACCACAGCGCATGCGCGTCTCCTCCCTCTCCTACACTCACCCCTTTCTCTCCTCTAGGACTACTCTACGGAGCGGCGCCGGCGTCCTACACCCCCCACAGTGCATGCGCGTCCCCTTCCCCTCTCTCTCCTCTCCTAAGCTCACTCCCTTTCTCCTCTAGGAATCCTCTACTCTACAGAGCGGCCCCCCGCATCCCACACCCAGACAGCGGATGCGCGTCCCCTACCCCTATCCTCTCCTACGCTCACCCCCTTTCTCTACTCTAGGAATCGTCTACTCTACGGAGCGGCGTCCGACATCTCCACAGCGCATGCGCGTCCTCTCCCCCCTCTCTCCTACGCTCACCTGCTTTCTCAACTCTAGGAATCCTCTACTCTACGGAGCGGCTCCCGCGTCCCACAGCGCATGCGCGTCCCCTCTCCTCTCCTGTGGTTCCCCCCCCGTTCTCTCCTCTAGGAATCCTCTACGGAGCGGCGCGCGACAGGTGGTGCGACAGCTGCATACTCCGCTGGGGGGCACCACGGTAGTTCCGCGGAATAAAGATGACGGAGCGCGCCTCATTCTCTCTCCTGTGCAGCGCCGCGATGAGCGCCCGGGCCGCTGCCGCGAAACGAGAGCGGCGACGTTTCTCCCGCTCAAGCTAACCATCTCCCCGCTGCTTCGCATCCACACATGGTTCCCTTTAGCGGGAGATGGGGAAGTTTTTTTTTCCTTCTTGCTCAGCAAGTCGAGTTTTCAGGTAGCTTGCTGTCTGCGTAGACGTTGAGCCGCCGCACGCCGCGCTCTCGCCTCCGGAGTAGCAGCTTGTCGGCGTTGCCGCTTTGCCTTTCGCGGTCGAGAGCGCTTTCACGATCGTTTTCATCCATGGGAAAAACTTCCCCATCTCCCGCTAAAGGGAACCATGTGTGGATGCGAAGCAGTGGGGAGATGGTTAGCAGCGGCCCGGGCGCTCATCGCGGCGCTGCACAGGAGAGAGAACGAGGCGCGCTCGCTCCATCATTTTCATACCGCGGAACTACCGTGGCGCCCCCCAGCGGAGTATGCAACTGTCGCACCACCTGTCGTGCGCGCCGCTCCGTAGAGTAGATGATTCCTAGAGGAGAGGATGGGGGGGGGGGACCGTAGGAGAGAGAGGGAGAGGGGACGCGCATGCGTTGTGGGACGCGGGCGCCGCTCCGTAGAGTAGAGGATTCCTAGAGGAGAGAAAGGTGGGGAGCGTAGGAGAGGAGAGAGAGGGGGTGTGGGACACGGGAAGGAGGGATGGACAAAGCCCCCGCAAGATCAAGGAATGGAGTCAACGGGACGCGGGCGCCGCTCCGTAGAGTACAGGATTCCTAGAGGAGAGAAAGGGGGGAGCGTAGGAGAGGAGAGAGAGGCGGGTAGGACGCGGGACGGAGGGACGGACAAAGACCCCGCAAACACATGCAAGTAAGATCAAGGAATAATGTGGGCGACAGACACCACCGGTAGAGCGCGTTATCCTTTGCTTGCACCTAGAGTTCCTGTATATGCTACCTTACAGCATATACAGGAACTCTACTTGCACCCACCACCTGCCTAGCCATTGCTAAGCAGCCACTCTGTGCTCTCTGCCACGATTCTCATGACTGTGATAGTGGTTGACGGCCTTATTGTACTACATTGTCTGGTGCGCATAGTGGCTGCTTTCCCTACTTCATGAAAGTGACCGCACGCGGGACGCGGGACGGGGGGATGCGGGAGGGACGGACACAGCCCCGAGCATAAGATGCTTAGCATCTAAATGAAAATGGGTGCTCTGGAACTCACTTATTCTTCATCTTCATCAGCATCATTGGGTGTTGTCTGCGTCGGCATTGCCTTTGCGGGCAAGAGCGCGTTAACGTTCGTTTTCATATATGGCAGAAAAAATTACACCATCTCCCGCTAAAGGGAACCATGTGTAGATGTGAAGCAGCGGGCGCTAACGCTTACACTGGCGGCGGCGTTGACGCTGGCGCTCATCGCAGCATTGCGCAGGAGAGAAAACTGGGGAGGCGCAAAGCAGGCAGTGATGGAGCAGTGTTTCCTACTGGAACATGCCAATCGCTGCTAATGGGCAATGAGAGACAGAAGACTCCGACTGGACACAGAGAGCCGCACTCCGCTTTTAGTTAACGCGCACGCTGCGAATTTTTATTTTTCAACAACGCACAGGAGAAATCTCCCACCGGCACCACATTGGGGGTCAAGATCCATTGCCATATATACGGGGTGGCCAGTGAACGGTTGTGCAGCGCGAGCAGGCGGTTTTATCAACCAAGAAACTTGCTAGCAGACGCTGTCGGTGTCGCGAGGCGAGAGAGGGGGGGAGCGTAGGAGAGGAGAGAGAGGGGGTGACACGTGAACGCCGTGGGCAGGGATGCGTAGAGGAGAGAGGGGGGGGAGCGTAGGAGAGGAGAGAGAGGGGTGACGCGCATGCGCAGTGGCAGTGTAGACGCCCCGGGCAGGGATGCCTAGAGGAGAGAGGGGGGGAGTGTAAGAGGGGAGAGAGGAGGGGAGGCGCATGCGCAGTGAGGGTGTGTTTGCCGCGGGGAGGCATGCCTAGAGGAGAGAGAAGGGGGAGAGGAGGTTTTTTATTTTTATTTTTTGAAAGGGTTTGCGCATGCACAGTAAGGGTGGTCACGCGGCACACCACCACCACCGGATTAAGCTTCGCCATAAGATGCTTCACATCTAAAAGAATGTGTGATCTGCAACGCGCTTATTCTTCATCGTCATCAGCGTCATAGGGTGTTGTCGGCGTTGCCTTTCCCGGGCAGGAGCGCGTTAACGTTCGTTTTCATCCATGTCAGAAAGAGAATGTGAGTTCTGGAACGCGCTTATTCTTCATCGTCATCAGCGTCATCGGATCGGGTACCTTGCATGTGCTGACGCGCTTATTCTTCATCGTCATCAGCAGAATCGCCATCATCATGGCGTATAGTAGGTAACTTGCATGTGCTGTGCCGGACAACGCACAACGACAAGCCCTAAGGTGCTTCGCCCCTAAAATGTATTTGAGAACGATCACCGATAAGCGTAAACTCTGGCAGTATAATTGTGTCTTCAGGGGTGAAGTTACAGCCACCGACGCGTGGATCCTGGCATTGATCGGATAGCGATAGCCCGACGCTCACTGCACCGACGAGCTGAAGCGACTCCGTTCGCCAGTTGCCTTACATACCTTACACGATGTCGCAGCTTTACAAGTCACCAGTCTCAAGGTTTCAGCACACAACGCAGCGAAGCAACGCCACCTAAAGAAACTTCGTCAAGGCCTGGAAGCTCCTCGCGTGACGTGTCACCAGTGGGCTGACGCTTGTCTCGCGCGAGCTCGATAGTGAATGAGCTTTTGTCGATTACAATTCCTTTTATTTTAGCGATCGACGTTATTATGCTAAAAAAAAAGTAATAACTACGGATGCTTCAAAGCATAAATGAGCGTACACACTTCATTTTGCTTTTGCAGCTTTTTTTATTCCAAGCACTCGTGCACTCATTTATTGGTAGGCGTGGCGAGTTTCCTTTTTCTGGAGTTGTCTTCTCCCTCTTGTTCCTTGTCATTGAGGCGCTGACACAATTTTTTTTTAGCAAATAATCCTGCTGCGCCACAGTGAATGTTTGAGCGCTAGTTCACTATCGTGTCCATTGTCACAGTAATCAAAGTCTGTGAAGTCTTCATGAGCCAGCAAGTCCAGCGTCAACTCCGCAACTAACTCGCACTGCCCACGGGTCTTTAAGAACTCTGGCGCGTTGTTAAAAGTTGTACCCCAACAACACACTTTTGTGCAAGTTCATTCACAGCTGACATTGCAGTGTAAACAAGGCTTCCTCTATCTATTTCCTTTACGAGGCTGTGCAGCGGAAGTACGGATGAAACATTTATTACCCTATTTTAAGTTCGTACGTCTTCGCAGTTGTCACAATTTTGCTTCTTGAGGGTAGCATGCATTGCGTACTCTGTCGCATGCGCTGACACCAGTAAAATGACCTTTAGCTTTGAAATCGCTCGGGCAGTAAAAACGGCGTCGTTCTAGCCTGCTCGCTGTACGTTGTCGGTTGAGTTTCCAGTGCACGTGTCAGCCTGTGGTAGCGTGCCTTGTTGAAGCTTGTTTTCGCTTTCGTACACCTGCATGCTAGATACGTCGCACTGGAACCCAGCCATGCGCCTGTACCTCCCAATGTCATCTTTAAAAAAGTTTGCCGAGGAGAGCAAAATACATGTCGTGCTCGTCAAGACAGTACTTGACAATGTCCACGAGAGCTTGGGTTGTCTGATGAAGAGCACGATGGGTCTCGTCACTGAGTCTGCGAGCGTTAACTTTTTCCTGCCGTGCCTCCAGCCAGTCCACAAAGTCGTAGAGGAAAGCAGCACACACAGAAGTAGCCGTAGTCGCCACAACAGAGTTGTAGTATCTACAACAATGGGGCACACAACACTTCACTCGTTGCACCTCACAGTCCGTTCATCACCGTCGAACCAGCGCACGAACTAAAGCAGCACACATCACAAAGTGGAAGTGATCGATGGTACCGAGAGAGCAATGCAACATTAGTTTTTACTAGGCTTACAACCGCAAAATTATCATGGGATCGCCGCCTGCACATGAGGAATTCGATACTCGTCTAGCGTCGAAGCCCAGTAATGCTGAAGTGACCAAAGCGCCGATGCGAACGCGCCGATGAACGCCGGCGTCGGTGAGGAACCGCCACCAAGCACAGCGCGCAACGCAACCGGCGTCGCCGAACCGTAGCGTCCGCGTTGGTGCTAGCGTCCGCAGAGCGAAAGCGGCCTACTGAAAAAATGCGGCCCACTACCGATGACGTTGTGTGACTTATGTGGTAGAGCTTCCCGGCCTTGACGAAGTTTCGTTGTTCCGTCCTCTTTGTATCTCAAAACCCACTCTTACAGAAAAAAGAGTAGCGGTTTGGTTATTACATAACCACAAATAAATAATACAGCCCATTTTAATATACCGTTTTGAGATGAAAAACTAAGCGCTGGACTTCCACGAAGCGAGAATATATGCCTAAAATTGTAGAAGAAAAGCCGAGCTACCTTTGATTTAATTTACTTTATGCTCTACATAAATGTTCAATGTACATAAATGTACTTTATGTTCAGCGCCCGGTTTGAGTCTCGCCAGCTCGTAATGCACTCACTCCCGTTAGAATCATATCTAGTCACACCGACTCGCAATAATATATGCTCTAAGTCATATCGTTTATTATTCTTTTTATAAATGCGAATGAAGAAAAGCTGAGCCACAAACAACTAGGGCCGACTGTCCCTAGATCTCATGTATTAAAACACACAAACACACACACACACAAACACACACACACACACACACACACACACACACACACACACACACACACACACACACACACACACGCACGCACACACACACGCACACACACGCACGCACGCACGCAAGGTAATTAGAGTGTAAGAATAACAAACATGCTGGGAATATGAACACAGACAAAATTACAAATGCACATTAACTACTGTTCACGAAGAGTTCATCAGTTCCCTTTCTGAGGAAAAATCTCGTAGAGCCTTGAGAGTCAATCTGCATGTTTGTTCGACCCCGACTGAGTTCCAAGCACTGTCTGCAAAGAGAAGGGACGCCTATCTAAACAGTTCAGACGACTGCGAAAGGCCTCTCGCTGCTTGTCATGCTGTGGAGGATTTTTTTCGACAGAAGCAACCACTGTACCGGCAGTGCGGACACTCCGATGGCGTCGTTAGCTTAATGCGGTGCAAGAAGTAAAGCGTATATGCTACCTCAAGGCGTAAAGCGCCGAGCAGTGTTCAAGAGTGCGTCTAATGTCGTGTTAATTTTGAGACTTGCGTGGAAGCATAGGTGTGGGTTATGTTATATATAGTAAAGACGATTCTGTCTCGTCATGAAACCACGTCGTCCTTGATAACTGGTTTAACAGCCCACAAAAGAAACTCGTATCGTACGATGGCGAAAGGCAACAGGTGTCAGTGATTTTAAAGTATACGTCCATCAGCTGTCATTTTACATTTTACTTGCTTCTTCACGTATACCACATTGGAAACAGATTTGTTTTAGAATCAGAAAAATTGGCCCATTAGCTGGCGCACGTATTTTCGGCCATAAATTTCATAGCTTGAAGAATTACTGATAGTTCCACCACTATGTGTAGATGACGTCTTCTATGAAAACCTTCATCGTTTCCGTTTTTCACATGCGCTAACATAAAAAAAAAAATGTGCGCAGCTTGCACTATAGTGGCGCAAGGCTGGAACCAACAGCGGAGCGAGTGTTCGACCTATATTTTTTCTTAGTAATTGCAAGCTTTTGCTAGAGATGCTAAGTTTTTGCTACCAGTACAAGTATGGCTAGGCTTGGCTATTCTGTTTCGGGTCGGTTCCCGACACTGTGCACGTGTTACGTGGTTTTGGAGGGAACATGCCGTGTGACTAGCTGTTACGTGATGCGTTTGTCATGTGAGTAGCTGTTACGTGGTGTTTGGCGGGGATACGTCACGTGACGCGATATTATGTCCTTTTAGTCGCGCGACTAGTTGCTACGTGATTTTAGTTCTGGGACTAGATGGTACGTGGTGAGTTAAGTCACGTTTCCAGCAGTTACGTGATTTTAGTTACGTGACTATAGTTACGTGAGCTTACATTGATTTTTAGTCACGTAACTAGACGTCACGTGACGTTACGTGATTTTAGTCACATGACTATAGATGTTACGTGAAATGTCGTGATTCTACGGGTTTTTATTCACGTTAGTAGTTGTTACGTGATGTAACCTGATTTTGTCACATGACTGGTTGTTACGCGATCTTACGCGATTTTAGTCACGTGACTAGATGTTACGTGATTTTCAGTCATGTGACTAGTTGCTACGGGATGTTACGTGATGTTTAGTCGCTTAATAGACCCGCCCATCAGGTTTATTGTATTCCGCGCTGGACAAATCGGCGCATGTGTTGCGGGAGCGAAGCAGAAGATGAAGAAGAGGACGAAGCGACCCGTTCATGACGATGATAATTTCTGTTTACACTACCCGGCGCAACGAAAAGCTTAAACAGATCCGCTCTTAAAATCAACCAGTATTCATTGAATGTCTCCACACAAAGCTGGAGCCTACCTGTAACTTGCTCATACGCTGTAGAGCCAGAAATTTGGCTTCTAGTAGTTGCGTTGCCGACTTTGTTTGGAGGCCTGGAATTTATGATCTGACACAATATTTAATCAGCTGTCAAAGAGGATAGGCTACGTAGTAGCAGGGTCTCTTTATACTTTTCCACTGGTCATGAAACTATACCGCGCGTTACGCTATGAGATAGCTTGATATAGTAAGCCCGCAGTTGCCGCGCCATGGCGTCGCGCAGCTAGAAGGCGACGCTATAAGCGTTCTAGACGTTAAAGATCCTCTAATATACGCTATGACAAATGGACCAAGTGGATCGATCATCCATAGGCGTGCGCAGGGAGGGGGGGCAGGGGGGGGGGGGGGGCGTTCCCCCTAGTAACCTAAGAAGGGTGGAGGGGCGCAAAATCTGCCCCGTACTTTGAATTAGTAAGGGGGGGGGGGACGCTGCGATACCCCCCACCTGATGGGGGAACCTTGCACACGCCTATGGATACATTCATAGGCGTGCGCAGGGTTCCCCTTCAGGGGGGGGCAAGGGGGGGCCAAGGTTCATCGCAGCGCCCCCCCCTTCCCTATTAAGTCAATGTATGGGGAAGACTTTGCGCCCCCCCTCTCTTAGGTGACTAGGGGGGGGGCGGCCGCCCCCTCTGCCTTCCTCGTGCGCACGCCTATGGATACATTCATCCGGGCAACAAGGAAGGCGGCTGCAGTTACCGGAGGGGTGATCGCGGAGTGTCAGCGCGGCGTGTACGTTGCTGTGCGTGCTAGTATTTGTTTCCCCTCAACGTGTCTATGCATATTCTCCCATCGATGTTTAACTCACCACTGCAGCGACGCCTAACACTTGCTGTGCGGCCTCATATCCGAAGGCTGCCGCTACGGCTATAAGGGTGCATGTGCGGACTGATCAGGGCTATAACATTTGTATGCATAAATGCAAGAACTTTCGTTTGGAAAAGGTAAAAATTGCCTAGAACTAGAACGCGCAGTTCACAGCTGCTTGTGCACTTAGTGCCGAGGTTGAGTTAAACAACTACACCGGGATCGAGAAACGTGCGACCACGGGCGAAACTGCATCACTTCAAGGGCAACCTTGGTCGAACCACTCCTCTAGTAAACAACACGCGTGCTATACGGTCAACACTCATCGCTGTTACGTTCAGCTGGCGAATAAAATGTAAAAAAAAAAAAATGTGTGCGAAATGTTTTTCATGGGAAACACAAACGCGAACGAGCGACTGCCCTTTCGAATGCAGCAGACCGCCTTTTACTCACGATGGCGCCTTTGGCGTCCGCTTTTGTCCCTATATGAAACTTCCGTGGGAGTTTCATAACCAGGAGAAAAGTACCGAAGGACCCAGTGATAGTGTTGTTGTATCTTGAAGAATAAAATGCTCGTGCATCACAGACTTAACGACATAACCGAATAAAGCTTGTTTCGCAGTTGATGACCAATTCCTACGCGCGCGTATAAAATAATGTGCCTCGCGTGCGTAATAGGCATACACTTCCACTGAAACGTTAGTGTCTTCTTACATTAGACCCACACGTCCGCGTACCGTATACATTCACGGGCACCCGTGGACGTTCCCACGTTCTCTTGCACTCACAGGCAATCATTCGCGTTTGCGCACGCGCCAACATCACGCTCGCCGGCAATCAGCCCCGGGCATTCATTCCGCTCGTCACTCGCTCGTACTCACCCTCACGTTTTTGTAATGAATGAGAATGACTGAGCGTACTCATGATTAAGTATGTGGACGTGTGAGTGATATATTTACAGAAAACTTTCTTCATGCTGTACCTTATGTTCGGAAATCCATCTCTTCGTCACGAAACTTGCGCATGTCAACAAGTCGATAGCGTTAGGAAACGCGTCGCCAAGAGGGAAGATAAAGAGGTCAACGCTTATCACGTTCGCGAACTATTGTATCATTTTATTTTCCTTATTGGAACATTTTGAAACCGAACCGTACGGGTATTTCAATTGGTTCGGTGTCCTGATTCAGTTACGGTTCGGTATCGGTTCAGGGTCCTTAACAATGCTATAGGTGACCACGGATTCAGCGCATATGCATGCATTTTCAGCAATAGTGGAGTGCGCAGTAAAAATTCCATACCCTTAGAGATGCTCTTCTGTGCCACGGCTATAACACCCTCGTCGATGCCGACAAAGGAAGTTTTCTGCGTTGACAATATTTGTGCTAAGTAAGAGCGACGATAACTGCGAAAGACAACACGGAAACTGCGTGAAATAAACATTGCTGATAAGAAAGCTGTACTCTTCGCTTATCGTCGTTGCGACATGTATTTTCACCTTATATTCACTGTCTTCAGCTTGCCACTCTTTCCATCGTCGTATCGAATCTTTGAAATTTCTCCTTACTGTGACAGCACGATTTCTTTTACTTAGCAGCAGAGACATCACAACGGCTATAGACCCACATCCGTCAAACACCATCATGAATCGGATATGCCCCCCTTGTCATAGCCGCAGTGATGTGTTTAAGTTTGCCCGGTCACGTTCGACAATCATCACTTGGCCAAATTGCTCTTTTATAGCGCTAGCCACTGATATTCATTGTATCTAGTTTCTGCATTTTCTGCTCCCGACTACTGCATGTGATAGTCCTTCGAGGTTGCAATGTGTTGAACTAAAATAAATAAAATTGAAAAAAATGCTACCCCTGTCAAAGTCTAATTTTAGATATTTAAGTACGCACACACGCTGTCGGAATCATACAGCGTTTCTCCATTACAAATTCTCTCACTGCGCCATAGGCAAGATTGCGCTAGTTCCTCGACACAGTAATAAATAAATAAATAAATAAATAAATAAATAAATAAATAAATAAATAAATGGTCATTCCGGTGTTGGCCATTGGGCTAACTATAATTTTTTAGGGGGAGCGGAATTTCATTTATTGTGACTACCATAGGCACGTTGTTGCGATTGATCTTTATTCCATATCGCCTCAAAAGCTGGGTCGATGGCCCTAAGACCGGTGTTACCAACCAATTTTTAGAAAATACCCTACGTCACGGCCAAAATTACCCTACTTTACCCTACACAATTTTTTTTACTACCCTACATATTACCCTACGCCTAAAAATAGCGCAGTGTAACAATAAAAAGAGGCACAGACTACACTTCACTGTGCTACATGCAGACGTGTAGTGGCGCTGAAGTCGGTAGCTGCTTTGAAAGTTGGTTTCAAAACATTTCGGAGAGAATAAGGAACACGAGATAGAATAATGAGAGGAGAAAGCGTTCCGGTACTTGTATGGGAAGAGGGTTGACTCACAGTTGATAAAAATAACTAGGAGACTCATCAGCAAGTATACGGCTGGCAGTGTAAGCGATATGGTGAGAAAGAGCGTTAAGCGAAACGTCAGAGAGGCGGAAAAAAATGTATTGGGTAGCAGTGATGGAAAGAAAGCCGGCTGTGGGTTACGACCGAAAGGGTAAAGACAAAATAAGCAAGGGTGCACTTTACGATAATTCAAGGGGATCTGCTTTGCCGTTTGAAGTGAGGTCGGGTTGCCTTAGTACGCATGGTTATAAAGCGAGATTTAGTGAACAAGAGAAATTCACAAGCGCGGGGAAGGTAAGGAAACGGCGGAGCATGTTTAATTGAATGCGAAGACATAACCCGGGTGCGTGTCAGGGCACTAGCCTACATGAATCCTTGGGTTTTAGGGACAAGATTGGAGTGGTAAACAGGTCAGCGATAGAAATAAGTCAAAGATGACTGGGGGGGGGGGGGGGGGGTTTGTGGCGGAAAAGTAGGCAGATAACAAAAAAAAAAATCAAAAACAAAAAAAAGCAGGTAAACTAACCTAAATTTAGGCTAAGGCTCAGAAAGTTGGGCTGTGAATTTATAAGGTATTTTTTATAGGATGAGAACCTTCATTCATGTGTACAAGATTATGCCACAACGTAATAATAATAATAATAATAATAATAATAATAATAATAATAATAATAATAATAATAATAATAATAATAATAATAATAATAACAGTAATAGCAATAACAATAACAATAAAATCTTGAGTTTGGTGAAGCGCGGCTCACCGCACCATTATAAAGGGGACGCTCTTTCATCCACCCATCCACTGTCATCGAAAAAACTCGCACGGTCCCTTGCCCACTCACCTAAGATCACTGGAAGGCGAAAACCACCTTTCTTTTCTTTTTTTTCGTCTTCTCTATCGATTGCATTGATCGCCCCGCCCTCGAAAGATTGACGTATTCGTTTGCGTCTGCCCTATGCTGGTGACATGTGATTTAAGACAGTTCCAGTATTAATCAAAGAAAGAATTGGTTTTCGGATGCATTTGGGAATGTCACCCTCGGAGATGTCGCGTCGATCGTACACATCTTTAGCTGATCGAAGACGAGCGAAAAGTGGAAATTACCCTTCGCCTGATAAGAAAATCGCATTACCGCCCTATTACCCTACGGTGCTCGAAAAATTCCGAAAATACCCAAGTAGGGTTATTACCCCAAGGTTGGCAACCGTGCCTAAGACGTGAATAAGCGCTATAAATTAGTCTATAATTGGTGCGCTGGCGGTGCGCGCGGGCTGGCTCGACCATGCATGCACTGTAAAAAAAATCCTGTGAGAAAAACAGAAAATGCATGGCAAATTTAGTGACATAACAGTTCTGTTCTTGTCTGTTTTCTGTACTATAGTAGTTTTCTGTAGTTCTGCGTACATTCTCTGTTATTACTTTTCTGCTTTTCTACAGAGATTTTTCGTTTCTAATTTCTTCCCAGAAAACAGGCTTTTTGTATTTGCACACATTTTTTCTGTTATTCTATAGAAATTTTCTCTTCCTAGTACCAAGTTCAAATAGTAAAGTAGTGCACGCTTTGTTCTCAATGGCTTCCAGAATCCACAATGCTTTGCGGCATTCCCTGCAACTTTATCGTAATGTATTCTTAGCGTTCGTTACCCTCACAGAACCTCTTAACAGAAGGCACATGCCGTGACCGCCAACATGCATCTGGTGTTTGTCGAGTTTGGCATAAATTTTTCTCGAAGTCTGAATTTTACTAATTTGCAAGATGGTCAATGTCGGCTCTACGCTTTGCTCTAGAGAAGGCTTTTATTTTACCAAGCGTCGCACTTCTGCAGCGGATGAAGCACGATAGCAAACTTTTAGGCGAATTGATGTGATGCCCAAGGTCTTGAGAGCTCTAACATAACTTTTCTGTGAAAGAACAGGTAAAATCTGACAACGTTTGGTATTTATTACGAAGTGGCTCTGATATTTACAGAAACTATTTGTTTACAGGGTTGAACTGACAAATTACATCATTTCAAAAACAGAGTATCTATTTTTGCCGAATCCAAGAAATTTCATGTAGGTAAAACAGAAAATACCTGTAAATTTTATGTTATTTAACATACATTTTTTTACAGTGTGGTTATATTTTGATTGCGCGTCCAGATCACTTGTGCGGCATATAATTTTTTAATGATGTTGGCCCCAGCAGCTGCAATAGCTGTCTTCGCGCGTCAGTTCAGTGCACAATGGAGTGCGACGCTAGTTGATTAGGTGCATTTCACTATTTTAGCGCACTGTTAAACAAGACAGAGGACAGAAGAACGACACGGACTCGGTCTTCTGTCTTGTTTAACAGTACGCTAAAATAGTGAAATGGATTGCCAACATGCCCAAGCCGCTCTGTCATGATTAGGTGCGGCGCCAGGATTTTTTTACTGTTGCAGGGCACGCACGACAAGTGAGTTCCTCAAGGAGGCGGGGAACTTATGCGTTGAGTATTGAAACTTATGCGTTCAGTATTGACTATGTTTGCTCCTGGGGGATGGGGACAAAAGCCCCCCCCCCCCCCCCCCCCTCCCATTGCCTCCTTTTGTCGCAACACCTGTAGTTGATTGATTCCGCGATCCAACAAAGTGTCATATACCTTGCGCTTTCGAGGAGCGGGATTCCTACTCAACGGCCCCTTGAAAGACGACAAAACCGGATACATCGCGGCACGTGCAACGCCCGCCTCGAGTGGCATCGGCTGCTTTTCTATGCTTTTATTTTTTTTAAGTTTGCGTTAGAAATCTTTGCCATGCCCTAGTGACTAGTCATATACCCGATAACCTTGTCTTATTTACAGGGGTGACTACGGAGGGCGAGGAGAACGTGGGAGGAATGATGTTTCTGATATACAGTCGTTAAACAAGGAGCATGTCTAGCGCTTGGGCAAGATCGTACGTTTTTTGACCAGCCTTTCATTTAATACAAGCCTAATTAGAGAATTAGGCTTTAGCCAAGCTGTATTACGCTGCAGTGATAATACGCTCCGTACACAATCGCTCGCGCCAATAGTGGCCCGGTGATCGGAAAGCTTTTGCCATATGCGCAGCGTATTTATTTATTTAACTGTAAAGGTTCTTACCTATCCAAGCTCTCTTCTGATTACACTGCGTGTAATTCTATAAACCACCTGTATTGGCGAAGGAAAGAAATGTAAATTTAAGGGTTCGTTTTCTTTGTTAGACAAAATATTAATGAGAACTAACAGACAAGGATGCAAAGGAAAGTATGGGGGATGTTATTAGTAGTAATTGTGACGTAAAGGTGAAGAAAGAAAAGTGGACGAAAAAATAACTAGCCGCCGGCAGGGACCGAATCCAACAATTATTAAAATTTTTCTATCTTCCTCTCTCTTTCTTCCCTTTCTATCTCTCTCACCCTCGATATATCGCCTCCTCTTTCTCTATCTCTCTCTCTCCCTGTTTGTTTGTTTCTCTCCTTTTGTTTTTATTTCTCTCTTTCTGTCCTGCTCTCTGCTTCTATCTCTTTTTTTGTGTCTGTTTCTTTCTATCTTTATCACTCTCTTTCAGTGTCTTTGTATGGCTTTCTATCTGTTCATGTCTTTATTCCCTTTATTTCTCTTTATTTTCCTCTTCGTATTTCTTCCTATTGCCTTCTCTCTCACTCTTTCTTTCTTAACTCTATTTTTCTCTTTCTTTCTATCTTTAATGTTCTCTCTCCTTTTTTTCACCTTTTAACTCTCGCACCTGCTGCACTCGGTAATGGGGCTTGCCCAATTGCTGTGGCGCATACCCGCCTGAGGTTTTTTGTTCGCATTGGACAGATTACGGCCGGTTCAAACAGCTAGGCTGTTAAAATTGCCCGCCACGGTGGTCTAGTGGTTATGGTACTCGACTGCTGACCTGAAGGTCGCGGAATCGAATCCCGGCCGCGGCGGCCGCATTTTCGATGGAGGCGAAAATTCTTGAGGCTTGTGTACTTAGATTGAGGTGCATGCTAAAGATCCCTAGGTCGTCGAAATTTTCGGAGCCCTCCACTACGGCGTCCCTCACAATCATGTGATTTTGTGACGTTAAACCCCAACAGCTATATGCTATATTACATACATGAAGTATAGTTCACCCCCCCCCCCCCCCACCCCCCCCGAAAAAAATTTGTGGCTTCGGTACTGGCCATCGCTATACACATAAAAGCGTGAAACTGTTGACCCAGACAAATTCGTGGCTTTGTTTCCCACATCACTTCTGATTAAAATGAATAACCTTATGAAGACACGGTAACCTGCGTAAACTTCCCTGTATAGCAACCGGCAATCAGTTACTAACGTGTCGAAAGAAAACAAGGAATATTTAGTTGCATACAGTCATTAAGAAAATTGACTGGACATCCTGATATTCGGTAAGATAAATGAAATGAAATATATTTTACACACCATGCGCTCTAAATGTGTATTTTTTTTCTACTAGCGTTATGTCGAAAAATTCCTTTTACGTATCTAGTCTTGCAGAAAACGCCATGCTTTTCATTCCTAATTTCTCGATCTTCAGTCATTCCCATGGCATGGTTGACACGACTTTTGCTCCAACTCGCCGAACGGCGGTCAAGAGCACTTCCAGATTAAGCAAAATTGTCCGCAATATATGATTCAACTCTTAGTTCACTGCATGATCACCTCTCATATTTTGATAGCAATGCCTTGCTATGTTCAGTTTTAAGGCGGTTCACGTTGTACAGTTCCCATCACCGCTGTAGTATAATTTACGCGTCGCACGGTTTTACAGTGGCGTAAATCATGGGTGGTCAGGGAATCACCCCTTGATAGTGTTCCCAGGGGAGTTATCTTTCAGACACCATATTTAAATTGCTTGACAGGTAATTGCGCCCTCTCCATAAAAACCAACTTTGAAATCTGCAGCCCTTCCACTGAGCAGAAACGAAGTACAGAAGTGAAACTTGCTTTTCGTTTCAGAAGCACGGGGTCTCTGAAATGCTACGGGTTACCTCCGACGTGCCGCAAATGTTCATTATGATGGGCTTTAAAATGGCAATGTAAATAAAGAACGCCCGATCACTTAGCGTTATTTATTTATGCCGACGCCTTGGTGGAAGGCATTGAAAAGTGAACCGCGAAAACAATTGCTCGACTATGACTGGGCTATTTAAAAAAAGTAATAATAATAAAAAAATAACCGGTGAACATGCACATGCTTTACAATAATGTTTCCTAGGGTTAAATCGTGGGAGGCTGTTACTAACAGGCGTACACATTGGGGAATGGAGCTGAAGTTAAAGAAAAGCTGTACTGCATTATAACAAAAGTATACTAGCATTTTCAATTTACGGTTTAAACCGAATGATATATTAGCTAGGAACATGTTGGAGGCTACCTCCGATTTACACTTCAACATGCTCTCTCATTCAACGAGACTTATATACTGTTACATGCTTGCAGAGTGACCCTTAACTGCGCGTTAGCGAGGGGATAGCAGTACTTCTTACATTAACATACCATCATGGCGGCGTTCAATCGCGGTAAGTAGAAGTTGTCCGGTAATAACCGTTTCTGCGGCTATCCTACTTTTGCCGTGTGAAGACGCTTCGGCACAAACGACTGTGGGCGACATGGTTCTCTATCGTCATTCTGCTCGGCGTTTATCTTTTCTGTGACAGAGCCGCAATCGCAGCCTATATATACCCAGCCTTTCCTTATCTCGGACCTTTTATCAGGCCCATATCCACGAGTGGGGAAGTGTCACAGGCGCTTGGCCATGAGTACAAGATAATGCTTGCGCGCAAAGCTTGCTCGAGCAATTTCACATTCCTACGTTCTCTCTTGGTTGAATGTAAACAGCAGTATAAAACTTATACTATATAGCATTGGCTTCATTTCCGCCACTTAACAAGCGAATCACTGAAAAACCATGCAGTGACAAATTCACAAAGCTTTTCGCCAGCAAGAGCTTTTTGCTGTTGGCCGACCACCTTGGATAATGTGTCCGCAATCACAGTTGGCTGTCATTGCGGAATAACATTCCGTGTGAACACGGACCCCATGTTCGCCCATTGGAACATTTTAAATGCGAAGCATTTCTTTGCGTACTGCAAGCACTTTGAGCGTTTCTATATATGTATCTATCTATCTAGCCGCCTACGTCTGGGTGCTATCGTGATCACCTCCTTTACTTGAGGTCGACCAAAGTTAGCGTGGGAGGGTAAGAGGATTTGACGAATATGTCTGGCTGGTCGTGACTTCAATAACGTGAAAATCCTGTCGCGTATGTCGTCAAACTCATTTCTCCATACACGTGTGGTTCATACCCGTAAATCACGGGCCGCGGTATGCGAGTATGAGCCACAGGTGTTTGACAATTTATATCTATCCAGGAAAGGCGAGGCCAAACATTGCTCGTTTAAATGCCAGAGCGTTAAGAAAAACTGACACCGGCGGCGTTGACCCGACGAATGCAAAGAATAGAAATCAGAGCCCAGCAGGAATCGAACCCAAGCATTCTGCGTGGCAATCAAGTATACCACAGAGCCACGTCAGGTCTCGAAACTGCGTTATAAAAAGACCCTATGCAGGCGTAATGGTGGTGAAACCTGGCTATCTGATTTTAAAAACATTACATCTGTACTCCTATGATGAAGGAGTCATGTCGGGTTAACGTCAATTGTATACTTAAGAGCCATCCACTGTAGTTGGTTTACGTAGTACCATTCAGGGCTACCATCCTCGCAAGCACAAGCGCTACATATCAGCTTACCGCTTTTGGTGTTGTAATACCCATGTTTTTGTTGGCATCGTTACGCAACTGTAAACAACTGGTTATATGAAAGATATGCGACTGTTCAACATATGTCTGTGCATACAACATCTGTACATATCTTTAGCGTCATTTCGTAACGTATCGCTCAATAAAAATTACAACCCAGTCACCTTACCGCCGCATGCTTCGCATTAGAGGTGTGCACGGGCTCCGGGTAGCCCGAAAGCCCGAGCCCGGCCCGGCCCGCGGGCCTGGGCTCGGGTATGCCGACATCTTCTCATCTCGGGCCCGGGCCGGGCTCGGGCCACTTAGTTTTTTAATCGGGCCGGCCGGGCCAAGTGAAAAGCCCGTATCTAGCCCAAAATACAGACGCTGTGCCGGAATATTGTTCCGGCACGTAGCGATGAACACGCAAGATGAGCTTTGTGATTATCTAGCCATCATCCACTCTCCTGCATCTGAGGTACTAAACTTCCGGAAGGACAAGCAGTCTAAATATTTCAAGTTCGCTATGCCTGAGAAGAAGATATTGGCTACCAGTGCGAGCAGCGAACGGGACTACAAAGCTTGTGGAAGATGCGATGCAGGAACACCGCACTTCACTGAAGCCCGAATCATCGGGCAGCCTGTTATTTTCACACTTCATCTTGAAATCTGTGTATATATTGACTGTAATATGCCGCTTGTTTATGTTTCACTTTGATATGTTAGATAAAATGCCACATTATCGGAAAGCAATATCTTGTCTCCGCAGCAAACCTACGCAATGGCGGGGCGCACCGGACCGGACCCGGGCTTTTGTTATTGTACGTCGGGCCGGGCCGGGCGGGCTCGCAGCCTTATAACGTCGGGCTCGGGCGGGCCTTCAATGCAGTAGGCGGGCCCGGGCCGGGCTCGGGCTCGGAAATACGGCCCGTGCACAGCTCTACTTCGCATAACATCGATTCCCATGGTACTTGGGATCTGCCTAATTTTTTTTCTCTTCGTATCGTGTCTTAGTTATTAAGTAGGCCCCAGCTAAAAATTGAAACGTATAAAAGAAATTGCTTCACTTAGACTTGAAAAAGACTCCTTTTGACTTATATATACAACAAAGTGAGGCAGCTGGGAGCAGGGCTTAAAGCCTCCCTTCATTGAAAAAAGGCTCATAGGGCGGCAACATATATAGCGGGCTACCCCACGCCTCCACGAAATTTCACGGGATTTATTCACGTATAAACATCAAGGAACTACAAGGGACGTCAAAGGCAAATGTCACGGAACGGCGGGCGTCAAGCAGCCAAAACCCAGGCAAACGCAAGCTCAGGTCGCGTGGCTACCACTAACACTGTGGCTTGCTTGCTTGGCTGCTTGTCGTCGTCCTGTGTTGTTCATTAGAATATATATATATATATATATATATATATATATATATATATATATATATATATATATATATATATATATATATATATATATATATATATATATATATAGTACGTGTTGTGCTGTGTGTGTCAGTTTCCTCACAACCGTCACAGGCCACAGAAATTGGGTTAGGGACGATCACAGTGTGAAGCCCACTACCTCCAGAATTGAACAAATGCTTACGAATGTTATACAAATAACTGTTTACGCAACACGCCGATCCAATCCAGCACTAAAAAATGGCATTTCGGGTACGATTTTCAAAAATAACTCGGGATGTAAAAGCTACATTGCAGAACATTCATTAGTGGACTCACTGCATTAAGAACTTCAGGCACAACAACGCTATATTTTACTTTCACGCCTAGTTTCCCAGAAGAGTCGGCAAAATGCATGCGTCATAATCGCGATTGAGTCAATATTCGGAAAATTGGAGAGTTACAATTTTCCCCCACACAAAGCACTACTGGAAAAAAAAAAATGAACTCCGGCGCTTGTTGAATGGGTGCCGCAGAGCTACTGTTGACCTGCGGATGGGGGGGGAGGCTGTCCCCCCCCCCCCTCCCCCACTAACCCGACATTTAGCCCTGGCTGGGAGTCGAATCCGTATTAAGCTTGATTTTTTGCCTACCAGCCTACATTAACGCACTTGTTGTCCTTATAGCCCCAATAAATGTATATATACGTGGTGCGTAAAACATAGCAAGGACGACGAAATCTGCCGGGCGGGCTGTCATCTCCACCTGCCCTAAAAACTTGTCTGTCCCTCGCTGTGTGTGCTTGTGTGTCGCTGGCCACCGCGTGAACAAGGCAGACATTTACGAGCACATTTGAGCAACAGCTATTTACTGAGCCGGAGTATTCGAGAGCGCATGGCACTGCTCCGGCCGTATACTCATTGCGTTTGCTCGGAGACGGCGTGCGTCACATGGCAGCACGGTTGATAGATCGTCATCATCAATAGCGACAACAATAGTACTGTTACTTTTCACTCGCAAATGCATTCCATTATTCGCATTTAGCTGTCAGTACCCTACTCGTTGTTTTTGTTCGACGCTCTCATGCAGCGCTGTATCGAGAAGCTTTTCGCTGAGGGCGCGTCTAAGGAAAAAGCTGAGCTGTATGAGTGACGTTCCACTGAATCGGCCTCGTGGTGATCGGGCCGGCTTCAAAGTGGCTCAAAACGGGGCATAGCGCTAATACACACGGACGAGCAAGAGACAACAGGACAATGCTCGTCCGTGTGTATTAGCGCTATGCCCCGTTTTGAATCGTATAACCAACTAGCCCAGAAAGCCACGTTTCAAAGTGGCGTGCGCTCCGAGCGAACCTCGGCCCCCCTTTCGCTGTGCGAGAGCGTGCCTGCAGCCCCGCATTCTTCCATCTCTGCTGACTCGAAGCTCCACAGTGTCGATCTCGGGTTTCCGCGTGCGCATGCGAGGAGGATTCTGCGGGGTTAGAAGTGGAGGGGGGGAGGGGGGGGGGGGGGTGAAGTACGCGGGAACTCCGATCTGCGACGTCGGGCCTGGTGGGCACGAGCCTCGGCGGCGCACCCCGGACGTGCGGCTTCTTCCCGGCCCCCCTTCAACTTCCCCCCTCTCCCGACCGCAAGCGCTGGACTTTAGCGCGGGTCCTTGCTCCGACGGGCTGCGCAGCGGACGATATCGCGCCTGCAGGCAGCTCTGTAGCCAAGGCGAGCACGATTGTGAGGAGACAGTGTCGAAATAAACGCGAAGACGCAAATACGTAATGGCAAAGGAACCAATCAACGAGAATGAGTTGCGAAATAAATGCAACTATGAAAAGACGAGATGCGTACAGAAGCCCAACTAAATGCCCCGCGGGCGTTGCAGAGGTTTTCAGGATGGTGGACAGAGGGCTCAGAAATGCGACATGGTCTATAATAATAATTGTTGGGGTTTAACGTCCCAAAACCACGATATGATTATGAGGGACGCCGGAGTGTAGGGCTTCGGAAATTTTTACCATCTGGTGTTCTGTAACGCGCACCTTAATCTATTTGCACGGGCCTCGAGCATTTCGCCTCCATGAAAATGCGGCCGCCGCGGCCGGGATTTGATCCCGCGACCTTCGGGCCAGCAGAAGATCACTACATTATCTAGACCACCGTGGCGGGTGCGACATGGTCTGCCTGACCGATAGTGAGTATACTATATAATCACCCGTACATACCCTTTTTTTTTCTTCTTGTGTGTTTGTGTGTGTGTGCTATCGCGCGTGCTGCGTAACCTTAGAAGATTCAATAAAACTTCGGTTGGGCCTAGTTGGTACATCGCATTTTAGGTGAAAACTTTAGCGCAAACAAGACGGACCACAAAGGAAGAAGAGACGAGCACAGGCGCTTCTTTTCGCTTCTTTTCTTTATTTCCATTGCTTTTTTTTTATTTTTCGTGCTACTGGCGTTTAGTTTGACTTGAACTCTAAAAAATCTTCCGTAGTCATGCCTCTGACCAGTTCATCGATGTACAAAACTCTGCATGGACGTTGGCCAGCGGTGCATAATCACAATGTTTACAACGAGCATGCCAGGATGCAACTTATGCACGCACAAACCAGCTTGCGAAATCATCCATATGCGCATTTTCCTCATAGAGAGTGCTTGCAATGAAAGTGAATGAAAAATCTTTTTGTTTGTTTGTTTCATAAATGACACTCGTATTGCGATTGTTCAAACAGAATTGTACGCTGACTTGCCTTGAGGTCATGTTAGTGGTACGGATAACGTTTGTAGCCATGCTTCAAAACGGAAAACAGAATAGAAAGCGTTTGTTTGCACTCCGTGTTTGCACAAGCTCTCCACTTGGATGCGTAATGTGGCTACGTGGCTATATGCGGGAGGATCTTTCACAGGCAAGGAGTTTGCATTTATACACGGACAGGTAGCGTTTAAACATTGCTTCATTAAATCCATCGTAAGAGCAAAACCATTTATGTTCGTGGTTTCCTGTGCTATCCTATAGTGCGATCTATGTCACATAGACCTAACTAGGGATAGAAGTGTTCTGCGAAGTGTACTGCGTGTTTCAATGTTGTCTTAAAATAGGGCACAAAAAATCAGTTACTCTCTGTTGCAAATTTGGCACATTAATTCGAAAACAGATGAGCATCAGCAAAGCTAAGCGGTATCACAATTTCATAAACTGCATCTTAATACGGCGGGCAAAGCTGTTGCTTTATATGTACCCCCCGTGGAATCTACCGCTAATATATGAGTGGCATGCATCTTGGCGAAACCCTCGTAAACACTGCCGCCGCGCGCGGTTGAATTGCGCGGCTGCTGACCCGAAAGACACGGGTTACATCTCGGACGCTGCGGTCCTATTCCGATGGTGGCGAAATGCTAGAGGCCCTGTGTATACTGTGCGATGTCAGTGCACGTTATAAACAACCCCAGGTGATCAAAACTATCCGGAGTCCCCCACTGCGGCTTCTCTCATAGCCTTAGTTCGGGCTGAGCACAAGAAAACCGCAATATCCACCTTTCCTTTCTCGGTAAAGCACAAAAACTCAGGGGCTGCAGCCATTGCGGCGCTTCCTACCAATAGACGAAAGAGTTCTTCGCGCCTGTTTATATCAGATACGCCCACACATCGCACGGAAATAATGAGCGATCTACTAGGTGTAATTCAGACAACTTGCTAGCAAGTTGCTCTTCCTGACCAGATTCTGCTTCGAAGCGCGATTGAAATTTTGTCATTTTCTTGTCCCGGGAAGTTCCAGTCTGGCGTTGCAGAGTGGCCACGTTCCCTACGTGCCGCGCGCGATCAGTTTCGATATCGGCATTAAACTGCGACGGTGAAAATCTCAAATTACGTGGAACTTTTGTGATTTCTGAATAAACGACCGGTATGCTATAAATTGTCACGTATAATTTTCCCATATATTCGGCTGCCCTCAAGTCAATAATTAGACAGTGAATTAACGAGATATCATTAATTAGCCACTTCAATGTCGCTTTAGCTGAGGCAAAGTATTTCCGCCTCGATGTAGAGTTAATATGCGAAAAGGACAGGAGCGTGACTGTCATAGGATTTTTACGAAACATCTGCATTGTCTAAAAACAAACAAACAACAAACAAACAATAACAGTGTCGAGTATAGGAGTGCTATTTTCATCACTCAAGGAAATGCGGGAACTCTCGCAGTCGGGTCTAATTAATTGACAGAACTTCTTAGGATTAGTTCTGTTTAGAAAAAGTTTATTTACACTATGTACAAAAACAAAAACGTAATAACATTTCGGTGATCACGGGTATATACACACCGGGACAGCTATGCGCTACTCAAACATCACTATTAAGGCGTGATGGTAAGTCCTTATAACAAATAATTTCGTTGGCAGCAGCGATTTCGCAACATTATGGTTAAAGGAATTCTTCGTACTATCCCAAGGAGACGGCGGAGGAGAATTCTTCGCTGTCTTATAAAGCAGATTCTTTTTTGCTTCTGAGTAGGCGCAACACCTTACTAAACCACGGATAAGTTTTATCTTTAGTTAAAGTTACCGAAGCGACGTGCTTTTCTGTTAATCGCGACATCTTATTTTGATAGAGAACCAACTGTTATTCCACTGAGCGACTGTAGAATGATGATAATAACAACATATATCATCAAAAAAAGGAATTAAGTTCCATTTCATTGGCATTGTAGTTGGCTTTATTGTAATTCCTTATCTTTTTTTCTATTCAGTTGCTGCAAAAGACAGCTGGATAGCAGACGTAGTAATTTGTGGTCACTGAACCCATTCATGTCGCCTACGTGGTCAGTTGTTTCAGGCATAGTTGTTACGACGAGGTCTAGCATCCTCGAGTTGGGTGAGTAATTACCTGTGAAAATTAATAAAGTCTAGAGTTGAGTTAATGAAGTCAGCCGAGCGATTACAGGAAGAAGGCACTTGCTCCCAATCAGTAAGTGGAAGACTGGATCACCAGAGAGATACACTGTCTACGAGCATGACAGATTTCAGTGTGGCGCTACTAATGGCACTGCGCAACTGCTAAGAAGGAATGACCTGGAGCACGGTAACAGCAGCTTTAGTGGAATAAAATATGCAAACTACCCAAATACGAAGTAAGAGCGCATGACTTGATAGATCCATTTTAATGGTAACAAAGACACTGCTACTCCTCCTGTGAGTGCTGTCACACCAAGAAATATTGTAGCTGAATTGGCATTATAAAAAAAAAAGAAAAAAAAAAGAAATTGCTATCAATGATGTCAGCGTTTCGCCACGTGTCAGTGAAGACAGGAGTATCTGAATAACTGTCATGCCCATACGAAGCGAGCACATCATTTTTCAGAGATTGTACATCTGATATTGGTGAATTATGCAGTTAATAACGCATGTAGCGTGAGCGGCTAATTCAGTTCTGGTCTAATAACGCAGATAGCGTGAGCTTCCATCTAGCTATCTGCGTGAACGTATACAATAGTGTTAGTGTAGTGACGGCATCATAGGCGTATAGGTTTCGCTCACGATGCGCAACTTATCTGCAAGAATTGCTTAAACGACTTGTTCCTAGCTCACGTGAGTTCCAACAGTTTTCTTCGAGTCTGTCGCCTAGCCAAGGAAAGATCCTCGCGTATGAAAAACGTTATTCCCTCCAACTTATACGCACGTGACAAAGTTTGCTCCTTATCCTTGAAAGAAAACAATTTTTTTTCTTTATCATGTTTAACCAGCCTGTGAACCCGTTCAAACTGTGGGCCTGTTAAAAATAAGGTCATCTTTTTCAGAACAAGACTCAATAATAATTTGTTCAAACCTGCCCAGTCCTCATTAGCATGGCCTTCCAAACCAACTAGAAGGTTGGATCGACGCGCCCTATTTTCCGCATTATCACATCGAGATGCAGTTGACATGTCATCAGCTGATCTGTCACTCCCCACAAAGTCTGTGCAGGTGCGCTCGGAGCAGATGCCGATGCAGACGCATTCACTTCCTTCAGCGACGCCTTTGCGCTTTATTTCGTTTTCAGTGGATTTTCCGCTGAGCCGACACTCTGCAAAAAAGTGCGAAAAGTATTAGTACTGGGGCCGCCAAGCCATTGAGGTCCCAATCTCTAGCGTTGTTTTATACTCTCCCTGTGTTCCGTTCGCCACCCGGTGTACAAAGAAAGCTTGGGGCCCCTACGACTTGGGGGGCCCCAGTACTAAAGCTCTGTATTCTCTAGATGGGCTTGCCCGGGGCACGACAGCTAGGTGCCATGTACCTGACAGACGCCGGATGAAAGATAACGCCTTGCTTGCTTCGACAACGATACCGCTGGCGTTCGGAGAACGCTGCATGAATTTGGCACGACTATCACAGCGTAACTGTACTCAGCGTTTCACACGTGCAGAGAGACATAGTGTGTATTTTTTATGAAAACGATACTTGGACTCTCTAATGACACCGAATATGCCTTAGTGTGCATATACGCATGCTTCATGCGTTTGTTTGATGGCTTAGCCAGTGCAGTTGTACGAACTACGGAATGTTTTGTTATTTTTTTTCTTTGTTCAGACAGTTCACGCTCATGCTCGAAAAACAAAGAAACAAACAAATAAACAAACTTTGTTTTTGCTGTTGGGTGTTCATTTAGTTCTTCACTTTAGCATTCCTTACATAATCCATATCATATATACTCGTAGCCTGTGGAAGTGAAGTCTTTAATAAGCTGCAGTTGCCAACATATACATTACCTCTAATTGAGTCATTAATTCGTGTCCGATGCGACTGTAGAAAGATCTCGCCAAACGGGGACACCGCCACGGCTGTCCATGCAGCGTATATATGCACTCCTAGCAATGATTTTTTAATGTAACAAACAAATAAGTTGTGGGCACTTGTAGAGACAATGCCGGTCGTATACTGTGATTCATCGCGTATTGTCTGAAGCGGTTAAAAGAAAAAAAAAACTGTAGTTTTGTTATGTCGTACACAACTGTGCGAAGTACAGGTAAGTTTGTGTCTTCCACCCTGCCCTGATAGCACTTTTCTAGGGGTAGTTTGCATCCGAAGGCCGCTGAATTATGATAAGTTTTCGACATTCACTATTCCAAATTACCGCAATAAAAATTACTTACCTAAATAATTATTTTTACATGGTTTCATTAACCTATAGAGTTGGATCCTTTCTTGCGCTGTATATATCCACTATGCCATCTTTTGCAGTTTTTCTGTTTGTTTGTTTTTTCTGCCCGGAATAGCGAGCCGATTCTTCAGCGAGCGGATTGGGGTCGATTCCTACATGTCTTCTTTTTACAATAGCCCAACAAAGCAGACTTTGGTGATTCGTGTAAACGACTAGTGGGACCATACCAACGTCGGGACAGGCCAACCCGCTTTGCTACACGCGCTTTGACGAGCTCTACCTGGCTTGGCGAAAATGCGCGTAAACTTGGTCGCTTCTTGGTATACTGCGAGGAGAGAGGAAGCGGACACTGCGGCGCGCGTCGCCATCTCCGAGGATAATCTCGCTCTAGGCCCGCGACGCGACGCGTACTGTCGGTCTGACCCGCTAAAATAGGATTCGTGTAAATGCGGCACGTGCTAGTTCCCAAAGAGTGCGCCTGAAGCTTCGGCTGGCTCGAATCTCATGTGTTGGGTTCGTGTCAACGAAAGGGCTCTGCGATAAGTGACCGTGCCACGTCCAAAAACGGTGCCCCTCGTGAGGTGACCAAAGTTATGCAGCATTAAACATGATCGGAAATTTGAAGCGAGGATCACCTGCGAACGCCTACTTCCGAAGAGTGGCGGCTTGGGCTAGTTGGTTGGTAAAATCCGGACTAGACACCGGATTTTAGGCAAATGCCTATTTTGTTCCTTGCGTTCCTATCACGCCACTTTGAGCTTCTTCGATTTACACGTCCCGGACGGCTCCGGACGGCCCCGGACAGCGCCGGCGCCGCATTCGTTTTTCTCCGGAACCAACCGGAAGCTCCGCCCACTGGTCCGGGACCGCTCGGATGCATGTTCGTTTTTCGCATGCCTGGCGGCCTGCGGACGGCGGAGGACTGTCCGAACGATTTCTTGCTGGCAGCTGGCAGACGACGGCGCGGTGCGCATGGCTGTGCCTCACGCGTGCGGCCATCTTAAGTTAGACACGGGAAATTTTCGACGCGCTCTCTTGCTCTCTCTATGTTTTTCTGTCCGATTCTCGCGTGTTTCGGGATTTCGCATTGTTTGCGCACTCAGTTCTTGTCGTCGGCGTTCTGAGCCGCGTCGAACATGCTCGTATTCCCGAAAGTCGGGCCAACACGCGCGGTGCTCGCCAGCAGAAACAGCGGTGGAACGCCCACGCACGTCTTCGATGCGCGCTCGCTCGAGTAGTTCACTTAAGTGGTGTCACAACGGAAGTAGGTATAATTCACTGTATAACCGCTGTTGAGGTTGGAATTACGTCGGCGTTGTGCCTGGTGTCGCAGCCATGGACGGAGCAGACGGCGTAGCAGACGCCGTAGCGGACGCGGGCTCCCACGCGGCGAGCATCAAGCGCGCAGGCGGCCCGCGGACGCTCGGGACCAACTCGGGACTTTTGGATCACGTGACGGCAGCAAATGACGTAGCTACCTATGAGCCTTGCCGAGGCGTCCGCGGGCCGCCGGCGACTGGTCCGGGACTTGGTAAATCGAAGAAGCTCTTTGATATATGAGCATGAATTAGGGGTTAAGGAGTGCTTTTATAGTGTTTTTATAGTGCCTATAAATGCCTATTTTTGGAGTTTGTGCCTAAATGTCTATAAGTGCCCATAAATGCCTATTTTCAGAACTTGGTGCCTATATGAACGCTATTTAACCTCAAATTTTGCTTTCGAGTACAGTTTGAGACCGTAATTCATGTTACCGGGCAAAATTGACGTTTCGGAACTCTATGGGGTGCAACAACCTAGTTCCCTAGTTCAACAAACATCCGGGAAGCAACCGGCAGCAGCAGTGAAATGGGACGCGCCGGCCACCTTACCCCACCGCACTGACATGGAGCGAGCGGTTGGAGCAAGGGGAGAGGAAAAGACGCTATTTCTGCAACCCTAAATGGGAGCACGTCCCAGCGTATACAGTGGAATGGGGCGAGGAAAATAAAGGCGGGAAGAGGAGAGGGGAAGAAGAAGAGAGTGGCGTCCATGGCCGAGGACGTGGTGGGCGGCTTTTACCGCCGGTTTTCGAGTCCAGTGTTCTCATGGAATTGAAGCACCTCCTTGAAGACTTGGGCGTGGTGGGGGGCAGGAAACAGGAGGTACCTGTGCGCAGCAGCAGGAATTATGGAGAACGAATGCGAAACCATGGAGTGCCGTCAGGGGAAAGTAGAAAGTAGGTAAAAAAAAATCAGATGTGCACATGGCTTTTGTTTCGTTTGTAATTTACTTCTTAAACGGCGCTTCACCAGATCACATGTGAAATTTTAGTCAGATACTGGAAGTATTTGCGTGCCCAATTAAGAGCTTTATACCACAAGAACTTTTTAATTGGTTCATTACGAGCCGCGAAAGCATGATGCTGGTGGGTGCGCTTGAAACATTTGCCACTCGCAAGCCAAATTCCTTCCCTGCCCTCTTGGATATCACAGAAACCCGGAGCCGGAAGATCACACGACGTAGACGCATCAACACGCCATGCGCACGCAAGATTACACTGTGCACATGACATGCCCAAGCCAGGTCGTGCGCACAAGCGGTGTTGTATCGTTTCGGCGTTCACTCTGTCATGTACTGCCTGTTTCTGTGGGATGGATCCCTCTATGCGTTTGGAGAGGCTGGCATGAATCCTGTATCCTTACCACGACACAGCGCGTCGCACCGCTGGAACTGCTGTAAGGGACGATGCACCAAAAACATGCTAAGCGTTGTCAGGGCTGGCGCCGGCACGACGCGGGAACTGCGAGAACACGAACTCAAACGAAATATAGGCAGCTAAGTCTCGCATATCGCTCTCGATTCGAAGAAAAAATAAATAAAAATGCACACACATTCCGTTTGAATGTTTTAATATTTCTATTAACTTTCGTTCTTCTATTCAAGCAACAGATTGCACAAATTACACATGTAGCCTCGAATAATTCTCGCAGTGTCACGCACTACTCTGACGTACGCAGGACCATTCTTTGTTGAACTTCACCTCCCCCACATTGGTGCGCGCGCCCGTGAGATCAAAGGCAAGCGGCGTTCAGTCTGACATTTAACCTTCTTCCGGGGCGCGTAGCGTTGCAAATCTTGGCAGACGTGATCTTTAGCGCGCAGTGCATGCATTACACTTCTAGCTCGAAACGCTCAAACCTGGTAAGGGGCCCTTTATGGTGTTCACACAATTAGAGGAGAAATTGACCCTGCGCGATTAGACCCGGCCAATACGAGGCTAACAGACCCTTCTGGCCTTTTAGCGGTCTGGCTATTGAATCCTGTGCTGCCCCTTCCCAGCCATGCCGAAAAGAAACAGACCCAGGAGCATGTTTATTCGATGGTGGACACTTAACTCACAATTCTGGACAATAAAGGAGAGACCGTGTTCTGGAAACCGTGCCCGAAAAGGGACCATTTCATGGCTATCTTAAACCATTAATGCCTTTATGCCATGATAAAATATAACATTTCTTTGCTTTCCTGTCGTAGACGAGGTCGCGCACGTCTTTATTCGAAAATTTGAGTTTTTGTAAAAATTTATTGTGCCTATATTTACGATTTTGGGGGCCTAAAACTGTGTTTTTCCTGCCTATTTTTGGCGCCTAAAACGCGATTTTTAGTTCCTAAAAATCCGGCCTCTAGTCATGGACGAGAGCTATAGCCCCTTCAGTCATGGCGTACACAATTGTGTACGCGAACTTCGGAGGCGCGTCACACGGCGCCTGTTTCTTCAAATGGTCTGAAACTCAGTGTGTACATTCCTGCAGGCTTCCTGCGTGGAAAACTAGCGATTATTTTACTTCATAGTGCTGCGTATTGCTGCAGAGGATCACGTAGCTGGAGACACTACCATGTTCGACGATCGTTCGACATGCCGCGTTCCAGGAGCAACGTCAAGAGTATCTTTTTCTCCGCTCGAGAAGAATACAACCAAAAAACAAACTGTGCATGCATTTCGGGCCTAATAGTTGATTCTTTTTATGCAAGTATTGAAGCTCACTGATCGCATAATAATTAGATAATTAGTTACACGCTAATTTACTTTAATTACTGAAACTCGCAGAAAACAACACATTCTTTCATTTTCTTTCTTGGAAGTGTAATTCTGAGTGCCTTGGAATTATGCCATGCGAATTTGACGCATTTGCAGATGCGCATCTTAATTCGTGACTGAAGGGGATAGCGCAAACTGGGGATGAAGAAGACAGAACAGAGAAGGACAAGCGACTTCCGATGGTTTCCCCGTGCTGAATAACCAAGGACCTCCTTGGCGGCGGCACAAGGTGCTTCTTCCTTCGCCGCCTCTTACACCAAACCTATGTACTCCTGATTACATATATCGTGTATTCAATTGTACCACGTTTCCCTTTGTTTTTCAGCAGACAGAAGAAAAAACGCAGTAATTTCTTTTTTCCACCGAAAGTTTCATTTTCTTCTATAGGGCCTTTCAAACGGTTGGTGAAAGCGAACTGTGATGAAAGAAGAAGAAGAAAAAAAATCATGAGCCATACTACACAGTGAAGGTGGATGAGCATGCGAAGCTGCGTAGCACACATCACAGAGGTGACACATATAATTTTGATAAAAGGTACAGAAATGCATAGAATTTTTTTAATTTAGCGTATGCACTTCCACCACAATTTGCGCGGGCCAGAAGTGCAGCGCGCAGGTTATTTGTTAATTATTGAATTTTATTTTATCTACTTATTTTTTGTTTATTTTTAGCCGACCAGTGGCAAGTATATACTGAGGTTGCCCGAATTTCTGTGGCACGTATGCCTGCTAAGGATTTTTCTTTTTTTTTTTTTGTTGTTGTTGTTGTTGTTGTTGTTGCTGTTGAGTAGGTATACTTGTTGACAAGTGAACTGTTCGCGGAGTTGCGAATCACCTATAGTTATATACATCTTCGCTGTGAAAAAAAAATTTTTTTTCAAACGGCGAAGCTTGTGCGAAGTCCGCGCAAGGCTTGAAACAGCGAAACTGGACGATTTTTAAATCTAATCTGGTTGCTTCTAGGTTGTTTCTAGGCTTTAGCTAGGTGATTTATAGGTTGATTCTCAGCGCAGAGGTTTGAGTTAAACCACGGACAGTCACAGACACGACACGGGTGTCCAAACTCCAGAACCGAGCGTTCGCAGCTCTGGCAGATCTACGGGCACGTCGATGCTGGCGTATAGGGCTTCCATCGCTTCGGGTCTTCTCGCAGCCGCCGTTGCCTTTCCCGTTCCCTAGTATTCTCTCATTGTATACGGTCTTCGGCTCGCTGCCGTCGCTTCGTAGCCATTTCTTGGGCTAACTGTTGCCTTCTTCATTTTTAGTGGACCATTGGTGAGTAGTGAGATTCGCCCAATTTCTGTGGCACATACCCGTTGATGATGACGATAGTTTTCTGGTGACCATGGACATTTTATGGCCGGCTATAACAGCTTCATTAAAATACTGCGCTACAGTTACTGGGACATAAAAAAAAGTCACAGTTTCGCCACTAGGGCGAAGCAATGAATGCGATAGCAAGAAATTATTTTGTCACACGAAGAACGACAAGCAGCTCGATACTTGCGACGCGCCGCCACAGCACAAAGAAGGACGCTCGAAAAGGACGCATAGGTATACAGAGGACAAGCGTGAACTAACAACTGTCGCAATTGTTACGTGTTTGTATTCGAGCAACGCGCTGCGAGTGTCCACAATGCAGACGCCGACGCTGTTGTTGTTGCCTCTGACATGGCTCATACACACTCAGGGGGGATCGGCCAAGGATTGATTATATGATTATATGAATTTTCGACGCTGTTTGATACTTCTTTTCTTTTAAACTGCGGCACCCCTCTGCGTCTCCTGCCACGCGGTGGCGTCTGACGCCAAGTGTGCTCGGTGTTCTTTTTTTTTTTTTTTCCTTCCACATCATGAATGGTACAGAAGGGAGCCACTTTTTCGTGCGCATCTCAAGGGCCGTTTTCAATTTGGAAGAAACTCTAAAAGCGTTGCGTGATAGAAAACACGCTCAAGCTGTTCCGAGATCTGCGTACCGCGAGCGGAAAATTGGGGGGACCCTTAAGCTTCGCCTTTAAGAGTTGAACGCGATAGCGATATCCCGTCCCTACTGCGTACTTCAATCACTTAGTGCATACTACGTAATGGGTAGTATGGTTTAAACCAGGAGAAATTATGCGCGGCAAATGTGGGAAATGTTTTCGAACTTGCTATGCACCCACTACGTGGTGTTAAGGGAATACGCGCAGTAAGGTGTGTGCCGTTTGTAATGGGTGGCTGGCTTTAAACTATGGAATCGTCATGGTAGTCACATATTCTGACGCCCGATGGCAATTTACGCTTGTACCACGCAATATTCCTGGGATATTACATGTTATATTGCGACGCCTATATAAAAGGACGCTTGCGTTTGCGAAGCACGAGTTATTTTCACTGCATTTCCAAGCAGAGGAAGTTATTTTCACTGTTTTTCCAAGCAGAGGCGAGGCTGTGTGGTAGAACACCTGCTTGCCACGCAGACGACCCGGGTTCGGTCCATCCTCACTCGGACCCAAAAATTTTTATTATTTATTTTATTTGCATCTTTCTCGATTTTTCGGTCACGGAGAAGATGATGATTTTTCGCTCACAACCAACGACGCCGACGCCGACGCCGACACCGACGCCGACGCCGACACCGACACCGACGCCGACGCCGGAATTTCTGCGAAACGAGCTCTTTAACGCTGTCGCGTTAAAATGGTGCATATGAATAGGTCGCCGTTATATCGCTGGCACGAGCATGGTGTGTGGCTGTGTTGGCTAGCGCAGCAGGCTGCGGAGCGAGTGGTCACTGGTTCGAATCCACGGTCAGGTGGCTTAAAATTCTTTCTACTGATTTTCTTTATGCCTTTTTATATATACACATACATATACATATCCGGGACATGACGGCGTCGACAGACGGCGACGGCAAAAATCAGCCGAGTGTGTCCATATAATTGCTATCGCAATAATAGAAAGGACACACGTTTAGTGGACAAGACAAGCGCAGTCGTGCCCACTTCGTAACGTGTGTCCTTTTCTAACTTTTTATGTCCCAGTAACTGTAGCGCAGTATCTTAATCATGCAAAACCAACTAGCCCAAAACCTAACTTTTTATTAACAGCTTCGCTGTTAATAAAAAAGCTACGGGCACCTTGCGAACGCATTCTCTGTCAGCTCAGAGTGTGCGAGTACGCGTAGGGAACGGGTCAATGAGGGCAAGCGCTTGCGCAGACAAGTGAATGTGACTGTAAATGGCGGCTCAGTGCTATTGAGTAGATACGCATGTGGGCCAAGAGTGGATTTACTATTAGGCTAAGATGGGGCAAGGAGCAGGAACTTGTTTAGTTCACCATTGCGATTAACGCATCACAGTGCGAAGAAAAATCTAGTATCGGCATTTTATCTCATACTCGAAGTTAGTATAATGATTCCAGTCTGACGTATTCCTGGTTGCGTTTCCACTGGTGATATGTACACTCTATTCTTTTGTTACATATAATCAGCGAATCATTATCTGCTTCAATAGCGATTTTGTCTATTACGTTAACTCGATCGCTATGCATACTTATATGTACGCGCAGATGCATACTAATGAGCAGTAATGTGCATGTATTTGATGTTGACGCCTGGTAGTCCATGGCTTTCTGGCTTCGCTAAGTTGTATTCTTACAGCTTTCTTGCTGTGGTGGCACTTCGTGCTTTCTAACCTGTGTGTGTTGTAAATAAATATTGGCTTGACTTGGCTATTAGACATACACAAACTAAATGCAACAATATCCACATATAAGAATAACGGTTTTTTTTATCTCTATCTTCATTTCTCACGGCAAATAATAGCACTCACCTTTTATGTAGAATTTCGTTTTTTTTAGTGCCTGCCCAAACAAACGCAATAGATTGGTTTGAGGGCCTGGCCATAACGGCTTTTTCGAGCACGAAACTGCTGACAGTCTGGCATAAGCAGTCCTCAGTGGCTTTATTCTCTCAATGCTTGCTGCGTCAACTTGCATATGGTTATATACTGTCAGATTCATGAGACGTGAAATTATTGAAGGCCTTTTGAACACGGCTATGAACCCATAACTAATTCGCCGCCTTCGCCACCCCCCTCATGCGTTAGAAAAACAAAATTAAAAAATATTGTGACGCTATTATATAGCCACCCCCAATGAAGCTACGCGAGCACCTCATCTACGACCTCTATGTGATGCTCCTTTTCAAACACATAAGTAGCACAGAATTACCGAAGACATGTAACTTTCACACAGTCATACTTTGAAAAGAATATAAAAAAATAAAAAGAACTTTACTGTTTCGCAACCTGCCGGGTATAGCCTGGAATGAATACTTATTTCTAACTCGAGTACTATGCTCGTACGAAGGAAGCTTCGGAGCGTGCGGACAGGAAACGATAAAGATATGGACATTCTTCACAGTGAACAATCATACTTATTTAAGAAACAATCCCCAATACTCGGATGCACAGGAACCACACTCTTGACTAACTGTATAGCCGACGAGAGTGAGATCAGAATAAATGCGTATCCGAATTTATTTAACTTTGCACGATAACGGCAAAACAAAAAATATACGCCAGTACCCCCCCCAATTAAGTGTTGCGGAATGGGCGCCTCCATTCCATTCCAATTCCATTCCGGGGAATTAGAACTTGCCGCAATTCAATTCCTTTCAATTCCTCGGAATGTAAAAACTGAGCCCATTGCCACTCCGGGAATGGCCGGGCAGTTAAATTCCATTCCTGCAATTCCTCAGCGTAGGAAAGGCATCTTGATAGTTTTATCGAGTTAAGAATGAACGCCCCATAAAGCTGATGTCATCAGATGCATTAAAGGGGCCCTCCGCAACATTTTTGAGCATGCTCAGAAAACGCTGCCGATCGGTAGTCCAGGCTCTCGAGAACACGCGAGCCAAATATTATAGCAGCACGCGGCGGAATTCACAATAAATTCTCAAAGTCAACCAGAAATTGCTTTCTCTCCTGACAAATGACGTTGCGTACCTAAAAATCACTCGTCACCGACGAGAGATTTTTTTGTATCAGCCATTGGCTGGCTTTGAGCATGGCGCGCTCGGTAGTTACAGAGGCCGCCGCGGGAGGCCGCGATTGTCCACGCGTGCGCGATCGCAATGAAAATTGGCGTATTCGAACAAAAAAAGAAAGAGAAAAAAGCTCAAGACACGAGGCGCACGTGACGTATTTTCCCCGTGCCATCCCTCCCTGCTTAGCTTCGAGCGCTTTCGACGGGACGAGAAGAGAGAATGCAATTGCAGCGTGCGAGAAATCTTTGTAACTCCACTCGTACTGGACGGATTCCAAAAATTTTTGCGGCAATGAATTCGTGAGGCAATAAGCTCCTTTAGTGAATCAATTCCATGGCTACTTGGAAAAGTGTTGCAGGGCCCCTTTAAGAATGGCAAAAGTACGCAAAACACGCTACCAAGGTCGAGGAATAGTAACTTGGTGACATATCTCGCGCAGTACAACCATCCTATAATTCCCATAGGGGCAGTTCTCCCGCTACCTACGGTATTTCCATGGTCAGCATGTATGAACGAATGGCGATTTTTTTTAATATTGTTTAAGCTTAAATGTGTTAATGCTAAAATGACGACATAGCGTATTTTTATGCTGACAAAAGTAGTGTTCAAAAAGACTAAGCAGTTTTGTCAGGCGTCTGGAGCGATCGTGAATATGGACAAAACTAAGATTTGGTTAATGGGGAACAAGACCCTCTAAATCTGCTGGTATTAGTTGGAACAGTGCACCGCTCGGGCACCTTGTGCCTTTGCATCGAATACAGAACACTGGGCCGCACTGCTCGTCAGCATTCACGCTTGTCAAGCGCGCCTCGCAAGCATGGATGGGGTGAGGAGAACTTTCTGTGTTCGCCTGTGCGCAGGTATGCAATGTCAGGTATACAACATGGAGAAGCGCTTTTTCGAATATGCGTCCGAGTCGCCGACGGCGACGGAACGAAAAACAAAAAAGTGAAGGGTGGTGAGACGGCAGGCGGCTGGGGCGCCGCCGATGAAAAAAACAAAATCACAAGGCGTAAGGGGGGTATGCAGCCGCCGTAGTTCCGCATGACGGATACCAACGGCATAGAGTCGCGGTTACGCGAAGAATAGAGACAAACTTCGGAGCAGAACAGTCTATATAAGGACAGTATTGTAGTAGGCGCGTTGCTTATAAATGTACCGTGCATGTAATCAGCCAAGCCATTTTAAAAATACTGCTTTTTTGTTAAATTCGAGGCTTCGACTTACTAATGTTTGAAGTTTGAAAAACAGCGCGTAGATGAAAAGGTGCTCTATTTTCGCAAAAGGACGTAATTCCATTCCTATTCCACTCCGTGCAAAGTGCGCTTAATTCCATTCCCATTCCACTCCTCCAAGCGTTGTCCCCATTCCATTCCGGGGTCGCAAAAATGTGGAATGAATCCGGAGTCATTCCAATTCCGGAGTGGCAACTCCGCAACACTGCCCCCCCCCCCCCCCCCCCCAAGTGAAAGCGGTATAAACTGCAAGCATTGATTCGCCTGCGATTCCCTTTATGTTGTGTATATTTGCTCAATTGTGTTATTTGTGCTCTTCTGTTTATCTGCTCTTTTCGTGTGATTATGTGATATTTTCTATCCTATTTTGTTTTCTTCTTGTGATTATCTGATTTGTTTTGCAATTATCTGTTTTATGTAATATGGTCTCATTTCTACTGTTTTTCTACGGTTCGCTGCTCCGAGAGTGGTGTGCCTAACTCCCGGCGCTGGCGTTTCGCCTCCGATTCTCTCTTCCGTAGATCTGTAGCTCCCGACGCTGGCGTTTCGCTGTCGCTTCACTGGCTCAGACAGCCTTTGGCGACGCTGGAGTTCACGGGCAAGCAAGTGCTGGTGTTACAAACGTGCAGTCTGCTCGGCACCAGCGTAACGCCGACGCAAGACACGAGCCGACGACAGGGCATTCCCTTAAACTGCTTTCACCTCGAGGCGCCGATCGCCTGGGATCGACCCTCGATTCACGCTTGCTACGCGGAACAATTACATGCGCCTCCGTATTCGTATCTGCCGACTCTCCTTAGTTTTACGGCGAAGCTCTATCTGACTCGTTGTTGGCGATGCCGTCTGTTGCGTCTGCCGACAGACGGCATTGAATAGAACTCACACTGATGCCAACTGCCACTGCATGGAGTAAAGGAACAAAAACGAAGAGAACTCACAGGTCCTTTTTACTACAAAGTTGTAAATGACTCGTTGGTGGGATTTTCTTGTGTCCGGAGACAGAAAATGCGAGAAGTAAATTAAACCAAAATGAATTCCCCTATAGGGCGGCATTTGAATTCGGGTCTCCACTCTACGAACGTGAGTGTCTTCACCACTTGGCTACACATGCTGGCTGGAAGATAAGCACTTGTGAACTATACGAATGCGTTGTACCCGCAGTGCAAAACAAATGTAAAAATAGAAAACTTTACATTGAGCCCTCTGCAGGACAAGATGTACTGTCGACATGGAGAATCGTACACATCAGGAAAATTTCGCCTTCATTTGATGCCAAACACGCGTTTCGAAGCACGCGCGACCATCCTTTCAAGGGGCCGCTCATGAAACTAACGAACAAACACTGCCGATGCGACCACTGCCGATCCAGACAATAAAGGAGTTCGTACGGTTTGTTGAACATTGTGTAACCACTATGCTGCACAGCTCTGCTGGTCATCCACCTTCACAGAGTGGGACGACTCCAATTTTTTTCATTAGTATTTACATATTTAGGATCCGTTGTACGATTTCACGAATGCTGCGCATTAGGATTTATGAAAAATAAATTGACAAGGCGGCGCAAAATTTAAAGAAGGATAACAACAAATTAAGAAATACACACAAAAATATGATGTTATACTGGCGCCGCTCTGTTGACACGTTTATTCGAAAGATATCCGCGAAATTAGTAAGAGCCAATTTAGCGAAATGGTCACTGCGATCTATAAAATCTACGTGTTGCTGGCCAGTCAGCAGACGTAGCAAGTTTTCTCGTGCTTCTGGGCGGCGTAATAGTGGGTTGCGTTTAGGAAAGAGGCTGTATTTCTGGAGCACATAAGCTTGCCAGAACGGCGCAGCATCGTGCGTAAAGATAAAAAAAGAAGAGACCATCTTTTTCGAGATGTATACCCATACACATTTAATTTGAAATGACATTAGTTTGGGCATGCTCGCATTCTATTTCAGACTTTCAGCGCAGAAAGCAACGTAAGAACAGCTTGTTTCCTGCATGCGTCGTATATATCTTCGTCGTATATCCACGTTGTCCTCGTGCTGTTTCCTGCGCTAAAAGCGCTGAAGCCAATCCACAACCGAGCACCACATCGGGTAAGTCACTCCGCATTAAAAAAAAAAAAAAAAAAAAAAAAAAAAAAAAAAAAAAAAAAAAAAGAAAAGAAAGAATAGTGGGTGTCGGGTGCCACTGGAAATCAAACCCATGTTCCTCCCGCATTTCAACCCCTTCAGCCACCGCTGCGGTCTGGGTTGTGCAGAAGTATATTGATGCCATTTGATTCTTCGGCACTTTCAAGGCTGCTCTCGTGGAACACGCATATGTGGCGTTGGGCCGCTACCATGCGCCCATGGCTCTGCATAGCCACTGGTAAAATGTCCAAAGCCTGTAGACTTCCCATTACTACATTCTTTAGTTGCGTTTGCGCATACACATAAAATTTAAAGAGGAGGACGAGAAGATGAGAGAGAGGGAACGAATTAATCAAAAGCAGTTGACGTGGACTCTTACACATGCACGCACCCGTATACGAACACAGGCACATGCGCGCGCCCCTGGTTTATCATCCACGCCGCTCTATTCGCGTCGCCAGGATGGTGTCTTCCCTGCAGGAAGCACGCGAGCGTTTTCTCGCAAGTCCGCACCGTGCTTTGGGGGAAAAAGCAGGGCGGCCTCGGATCGGCGTCGAGCCCCAGATTCTCTTAAGAGGATAGGAGGCGACCGTCTGAGTGTTCGGCGCGTCGCAGCAAAATATGCTCGCGAGGTCTACGTGCTGGGCGCAGTCGGGGCTGGCGCTGTTTGCGCCGGGAGGACGAGTTCGTGGCCTCGGGTCCAGGCACGGCCAAAGCTGTATAGGTGCAGAGAGCGTCGTTGCCGTTTCAGCACGTGCGTGGCAGCCGATCGACTGTGGCAAGTGCCCATCGGACACGCGGGGTGACACGATGCGGTGCTGCGACTGCGATGTCAGTGCACGTTAAAGAACACCAGACGGTCAAAATTTCCGGAGCCCTCCACTACGGCGTCCCTCCTAATCATATCGTGGCTTTGGGACGTAAAAGCCCAACAGTTATTATTATTATTATTATTATTATTATTATTATTATTATTATTATTATTATTATTATTATTATTATTATTATTATTATTACGATGCTGTGCGACGAGGCAAGCCCTAATCGCCTGCGGCTGCGGTGTGAGCGCGTTTTCTCCTTTTAGGCGACCTGCTGCTCAGTAGCGTTGCCAGAATTTTTTTCGGGGAAGGGGGGGCGGGGGGTGCTCAATCATGCCTTATGTATGTTCATGCGTGCGCTTGTATTTGTGCGCGTATATATGCGCATGCAAAATGCAAAAATTCCGGGGGGAGGGGGTTGGACCCACCCCCCCGGCTACGCCAGTGCGGCAGAATGCGTTTGACATGAGCACGATAGTAGTTTCCTTGGTGCTGATTTCATCTCCACTTAATGTTTATTTGTTCATGATAGTGTTGCCAACAGTAGGATATGCTACTGCACATGCAAGATTCCAACGCACACTTTTTTCGCTTATAGTGTATGTGTGCAAATTACAATCAAATATGCGTGCAAATTACAATCGAACTCAAAAGCGAAATCGGTACCAAGTCATTTGATTACCATTTTCCTAATGTAAAGTTACCAGCGCATTACAATAGGGGTGGGGGGTGCGGTGGGGGGCTAGAATCGTGCAAATATGGTATATAATTGCTTTTGCGGGCATTTTTGCTGTGGACCGCCCAACAGTATTTGGAACAATTCGAGGGCTATTCCACCCATATGGCCTCTAACTTTTTAAGTACCCCAGAAGTATATATATCATTGGAAGCACCGGAAGCGGCACAAGATGTGGCCATCCGCGCCAGCTGGCCAGACATGACAGACTTGCAGCAACGCAATTTGTGTCCGACCTTCTAGTTCGCAGCCAGTGGTTTTATCAAACAGTTACCGCGTCAGGGTGTAAAAGAAGACTGCCGGATTCTGGACTGCGTTTTAAAAGGGGCCCACGCTGTCGTAGGCTGTCGTAGCTTGGCGTAACGCAGGTAAAACCCCATATAGCATAACCATTTGAGCGCGCGCTCTCATCAAAGAGAAGTCTTCTTCCTCTTGTTCTTCGAGCGCCTTGATGATGATAGAAATAAATAGAAATAAAGAGAAAAAAACACAGAAAAGAGCTGGAAAAGATAAAAAGAAAGAAAGCGAAAACCAAAGAGAAACAAAGAAGGCTGCCCAGCTCCGCACTTCCTTCAGGCTTGGCACAGTGCAAGCTGCCTTAATTTTTTTCTTTATTTTTTTTTTCGCGATTATCTCATCACCAGTAATCGATCTTAGTTTGCAAGACAGAATGGATCTACGCCAGCGCTGTCGGTGTTTCAGGAGCCAACAAGTGAGTATTGACTGTTATCCTGTTGCCTAATCCAGAAATGACCAACCAAGAGTGGTAAATCGCCTTCATAAACTATGTATTGACTAGAAAGTTCCTCAACCCGTCGCTGTGGTCTAGTGGTTGTGGTGCTCGACTGCTGATCCGGAAGATCGCGGGATCGAATCCCAGCCGCGGTGGCCGCATTTCGATGCAGGCGAAATGCTAGAGGCCCGTGTACTTAGACTTAAGTGCACGTTAACGAACACTGTAGGGTCAAAATGTCCGACGCCCTCCACTACAGCGTCCCTCATAATCATATCGTGGTTTTGGGGCGTAAAACCCCAGCAAATATTATTATCAGGAAGTTGCACTAGAAACAAGATCAGCGATGTTATTTTGAAAACAGCACTTCGATTGAAATCTCACACTGTGGACTGAAAGGAACTCCGTTAGCATGAGTGTTTAAGACAAAAAAAAAAAAAAAAGCGGAGAGACTTGCAAAACGCGCGAACTTTCGCATTTTGCGGTCTGCTCATTGCGGCCCTGAAGATAAAGCACATTATTCGAATGGAAAAGTTAATAACTGCTTTTCAGTCTCCGTGATTTGGTATCATGCAAACTCAGAAAAAATAATATTTTGCATGTCTGCCGCTACAGCTGTAGAGAGCATTACCTTGTAATATATCGCAGCTGTATATATATCACATTCTTTCATTTGTACCTTTCTCTGGTACAAGCAACACCACATGATTAGGGGGGGTGGGGGTGCTCTCCCCCTGCTCCCCCTGAGCACACGCCTATGATTGCAGTCGTTCGCGAAAAGTCAGTTGCGTCTCTTGCCACGCAAGCAACGCCAGTGTCAACACAATTCTTGCTAAGCTTAGCACATGCAGGAATTGCAAGAGAACACAATGCACATTTTTTGGACTCATTGTATCAATTTTAACGAATCCAAGTGTCTTTTTCTTTTACAAACTTTGTCCTGATTCTATTTTATTCCGTCGATGAATCACTCTTTTCGTTCGGCGCTTACCCTCTTTCTTAAAACATGATTTCGTGCAGGTTGTTTTCAGAACCACCACCTAGGTTGTCGATGCTCGTGCCTGCTGCTTTTTGATTTCTTTGGATGGACCAGCCTGCAACAATGCCTTTGGGTGAAGTTCATATATTTATTTATTTATATATATTATTTATTAACGAGTGGCGTAGCCACTCGTAAATAAATAATAAATAAATAAATAAATAAATAAATAATTCACAGGGTCCCTTATGCTGTACTTAGGCATTAGCCCAATGGCGTAGCCAGGGGGGTGGCACACCGGACCCGTGCCCCCCCCCCCCCCCCCCGCTATTTTTTTTTTTTGTCATGGAATACAGAGCACAAAACTACACTGAACCACATCTGCATGCCCGGCCCCCCACTTCAGATCAAGTAGGTGCCCCCCTTCCTCCCCCCCCCCCCCCCACCCCCACCCCCCCCAGGAAAAAATGTTTTGCCTACGCCCCTGCATTAGCCTAAGACGACTCGAAGGTGAAATGAATCCGGCGTGGCTGTTTTATAATAATCATCATCGGAACCTGAGAGGTCACGTGACTAGTTGCGGACCCCCCCCCCCTGCATGCCCCTGTTTGTTGTGCGCGAAAGAAAACGAGCTCCGCAATGAATGCGAAAATAAAAATAAAGCGATGACGTGCTTCTCACAAAGGCCTATCACTTTCCGGGTTAAAGGTGCGAAGAAACAGTTCTTTGAACGCGACTTCAGGGGTCCTCGTTTGCCATTATCGTCAAATAACATGCCTAGCCATAACCCTGCGCATTAAAAAGTGACGTGAAAGGTTCGACTGAGTAAAGTTATGGGGCAGAATTGCCCCTTCCCCCTCCCGCCCCCCCAGATGAGTAGTGGGACACACCCCCCATCTCCCCCTCGTCCGCACGCGGCCTATGCACTTAGTTGCTCGTGTCACCGGGAAAAGGGGGGCACGAGACCGAAATTTGTGCCTCGCTCCCTCCACCACGACAGCCCCCCACATCCCCACGAATTCATCGCTGCCACTGCGCTTTGCCGAATTCAATACCTTCTATTCTCAATCGTAGCGCTGACGTCCGATTCGGGAATCGGGCGTCAGCATTGAAGCAAATGAACAACGAGGGCAAAAAGGAAGCTTTAAATGAAAGATCACAAAATACAGATGCCGAGCCACTTATATTGCGTCAGAACACTGTGTACCCACAGTAATCTGGCAATTTCCACCTCACAGGTAAGTAAGAAGTCTTTACGTTGCTCTAGCGAAAACGGTCTTATGTTGAAATTCGCGGTCCTATGAATCGCCGGACACGTTGCGCCATCGCTTGAGCACATCGTGAACTTCTGGTACGCGCACTCCACAGCGCTCACTAATCTTGCTAATCTTGCCTCGCAAGTGTGCCTGCTCGTGTAACGCAAATCACAACCCACCGAAAACGCTCACTTGTGCGGGGAAGAAACAATGCAAAGGAATCCAGAAATTTCCATCCAGGTTGTCTTGATCCTTACGTATTTATTTTTATTTTTTCAGATTGTTTCGTGTGACGATCGTTGGATAAACGTAATATAATCATGCGATTTTTGATCGATATAAGGCATCTTACTGGTAATCTGGTATATAGTTCATTGTAAGGTCATGACTGAAATATATTAAGTTTAATGTCCCGAAATTGCACAGCACGTGGTGTTAATGCTATGTAATTGGCTCCAGATCACTTTTCATCGCTTAGAGTTCTTCAACGCACACGCTACTAGCCACTGCAACGCAACACACGTACGTGCTTCAAAGTTGCATTCTCCCACTACCAAAATGTAGCTGCCGCGGCGGAGTCGAAAAAAAAAAGAAAAGAAAAAAAACTCACAGAGGACATCTCCACTGGTGTTTCAGCGGTGTTTCACGTATCAAGAACCAATAATTTTCAAAAAAGTTGGTTAGCCGCAACTAAGTGACACCAACGACATATGGCTTGCCGTTTCGGGGAGGGGGGGGGGGGGGGGGGTTCGTACCCCACCTCCCCGAAATATTTCAGTTTGGCATGTTATATAAACACGCACACATAAAAACACACACACGAACATGCATGAAGTCTGACTGAACCCCCCCTCCCCGAAAAAAAAAAATTCTGGCTACGCTACTGGTATTCTCCATCAATCCCCGACTGTTCCCAATCCAGGACTCTGATAACCTCCTGTAAACACGCCGCGAATAGCATTGGAGAGATCGTGATTCCCTGCCTGACGCCCTTCTTTATTGTGATTTTATTACTTTCTTTATGGCGGACTATGGTGGCTGTGGTGGCGCCGTGGATACCTTCCAGTACTATTTCTATATACGGTTCGTTTACACCCCGCTTACGCAGTGTCTATGACTGCTGAGGATTAAATTGGATGTAATGCCTTCTCGTAATCTCTAAACGCTAAATAAAATTAGGGACTGATTATATTCCGCGCATTTCTCATCACTTGATTGATGCTATGAATTAACATGCTCTATTGTCGAGTAGCCTCTATAAAATTTTGCTTGGTTCTTTGGTTGATTGATTTGTAAGGTGGTCCTAATTCTGTTAGTGAATGCCTTAGTAAATAGCTTGTAGGGAACGGAGAATAAGGTGATCAGCCTGTAATTTTTCAGGTCCTTGTCAGCCCCTTACTTATGGAGTAAGATGATAAGCTTGCAATCTTCCAACGTTCCGGTACGTTCAGCGTCAAGAGACATTTCGTATACAGGGTGGCCAGTTTTCCTAGAAAAAAATCTTCACACCGTCCTTCAACAGATCTGCTGTTACCTGATCCTCACCAGTTGTTTGCATTCCCTCCAAGGCTTTCTTTACTTCCTCTGCGGTTATTAGTGCGATGTCTAATTCCTCTGTAATGCTCAAGCGGTGACTCTGAGATTGTTACAGACAAAAATTTATCCGAGTCAAACTTTTATTAGCAAGATATATCTAGAAAGAGAAATACAAATCAACTGCGAGAAGTGTAATGGCATCGTTACCCTGGATCATATACTCCGGCACCTGTGGCTTTCAATGAGCGCGACAAGGAAAGAGAATGGTGGCGACGAGTCCTTCACAGTGGAGTTCTTTTAGATCAAGTACAAGCCGTCCAGAATGCCCACGATACGGCGGTTAGGTTAAACCTTACTGCCCCGACGAGGGGAGCCGCCTGGGTCAACCTAAGGATTGATCGTTAGGACATGAATAAAGTTCATCATACCATACTAATTCTTCCAATATCGTCCTGGTTGTCCCGGCTGTTGTACATATGTCTACGGAACTCCTTGGCTACTTTAGCTAATCTGTCCATATTGACATCATCTTCCTTGTCTCGTGCATACATCTGGTTTTTGCCCGTGCCCAGTTTTACCGCTTGCAATCTTATTCCATTCTTTAGAGCAAGTTCAATTCTTTTCATATTATACCTCCTTATGTCGCCTACATTCTGTTGATTACATTTTAAAGTTCTGCTAGTTCTCTTCAGTATGTCGTGATAGAGGCTTTCGTGCTTTGGCGTTTCTTAATCTGAACTTCCGCCTCGTGGAAGAGTGCCCTGTACCGTTCCTCCAACTGCTCTTACAGTCATTCATTGCAAAGTTGATAAAGTTTTGCCAAATAATAAACATATCAACATCACACAAGACTCTGACAATGAATGATAAGAAGTTTGGTACGCAAGAAAATATAATTTCGCACAGAATCTACTATAGCTTTAATAACCTGAGACAGTCGTCGCAGAAGCGAATGTTTAATTCGCACTCTCGCCACTCAATCGAAGAGATGCTAGTTGCTTTATTATTGAGGAAGCAGCCAAACATTTCTCACATCTAACGCACGTTTCCTGCTGCCGGTGCGCTGTGGAGGTAAGGGTGATGCGCGCAGTGGTGCGAATATTCCCGCGCCATTCTTGGCACAGTGGGGGGGGGGGGGGGGAATCGCGAGTGTGGGAAGCGCGCGTCGACTCCTGCAAACACGTATACGTCCGTTCAGAGTGACTGAGTGAACGTTCACATGAATGGCGCGTACACACAAGCAAAACTCGAGGCAGGGCTGAGAAGCTTCCTTTCTCGACGGAACGGTACACCTGATCGGCTCCGGATCCACCTCTTTTTTCCCAGGCTCTACAAAAACATGTAAGCGGCGCTTGCGCCTATATACATGCAAGCAACCATTCATGAAAGAGTATTCCCGGAAATGAGAAATTTCGCGGTTTCCGCAAATGGCTCATAGGTCATCAATCCGCGACAAATACCAAATTTCTACCGTTATTTAGGTGCAATTATATAATCCTTTTATCTCATTTCTTTTTTTCTGTATTTCCAGCACAACTTGCTTATCCACTGCCATTCATGCACAGGCTCCCCGTCAAGCTGCTTAGTTTAGGCTTTATGCGCGGTACTGCTTCCTTTGCAATGGAGGAAAAAAATGAAGTTGGTTTGATTTGTTTTGACTTGGAATGTGTAACACTGGTTCCATAATCAATAACACAAATCGTATGTTGGGCTACCTGCGGCGAAATTTTAGCAAATCCCTGGCATCACTAACGCTGTTTCTAAGAAGGCTTTTTGAAAAACACTTCTGCCATTTTGCGGAACCATAATAATGCTGCTCTAGTTAACTTTTCTTGAATTGGTAATATTATATATATATATATATATATATATATATATATATATATATATATATATATATATATATATATATATATATATATATATATATATATATATATATATAGGGTGCTTTTTAAACAATACAGATTTTTTATAAAAATCCAATGACAGTAAGGCTCCTGTGGTTTTCGCACACGAACTCCACGTCGAGGCGTAAACATTTTGCCACAATTAACATGACACTGTTGTAACTAATTAACAAGAATTTGTTATTGAACTTTATAATTATTGACTTGAGGGCAGGGCTTTATATTACAAAGTTGTAGTGCGTGCCAAATTATCGAATACCTATTTTTTAGAAATCACAAGTTGCACGTAGTCCGAGATAGTCATCATCAAACTTGACGGGCGAAATAGAAACTGAACGCGCAAGGCACGCACGAAGCACATCTGTTCTGCTACGTCAGACCGGAACTACCCGTCGCATGGGAGTGACAAACTTTGAATGACGGCGCGCCGCGGTCGTATGTTTTCCTGAAAAGCTGCAAGTCATCTTACTTGTGCTGGCGCGCATCATCTTACTTTTGCGCATAGTGTTTCGTGCTTATCTGTTTCTGTCAAACTGTGCACAAAACAACGGAAATAGCAACATTTTTGTTGTCTGGCGCTTCTTCTTGCAGACAGCCGAAATAGTTTATCGCGCCTCTTCATAGTTTAAGAAAGAGATATGCACCACCCATCGCACGCAAACATTAAGCTGTCTACTAGCGTATTTCAGATTCCTTGCCAATTTTTATGACCAGATTCTGCCTTTGGCGCGCCCTCATTCAAATTCGTCACTTCCCTGTCATTCGTCACTTCCATGTCACGGGTCATGCCTGTGTTCCGCCGCGCTTTGTGCGCGCCGGGTGCGATCAGTTTCGATTTCGGCTGCCAAGTTTGATGATGAATATCTCGAACCACGTGCAACTTTTGCGATTTCTAAAAAAATAGGTACGCCATAATTTGGCACCCACTACAACTCTGTAAATCAGTAAAAGCTCGTTAATTCGAATGAACGGTAAATTCGAACTTGCGGTTAATTCGAACTGATCGCGGCCGGCACAGCCCTGTGTATTTATATGGCAGAAAACTCCCGATAATTCGAACACGTTGGTATCCACAACGGTTAATTCGAACTGGGAGCCCCTGGGTTTCGTCGCTCCTCGCAGAAGTCGGCCCAGAGTGATCACAATGTGTTGCAAAGCCACACCAAACCAAATTTACTAGAGATGCAAAACAACAAATCAGCAGCATTTTTCCGCCGATAAGAATTCGGACGCTACGGCGGAGCTCTTGAGCAAGCTGCAAACGATGCTCATGGAGTGGCGACAGAAGAAGCGCAAACAAATGCAACTTGCTGATGACTTTTAATTTTGATTGCGTTAACACTTCCATCTAACTGCTGTCAGCGCATTGTGTATCGTTCCTTCGCTGTCCTCGTCGTTTAAACGCTGTTTTTTTTTCTTTCGTTATGCAACACCAACTGACCCAACGTCGTTCACTGCTAAATGAACGTGTTTTGGAGCATAAATAGGGTCATATATTTCGACATAAGGCTCACTGCTCACATGCATGTCGCTGCTTGTTTCTGACGGATCACTCACTGATCGATCAATTCTGTTCGCTGTCAGAGCTCCTTGAACTAAATTCAAGAAATCACCTGCCACCGACGTGTGGTACCGCCTAATTCGTGATAACGAGTCCAGAGGTGGGTCATTCTAAGTGAAACGTCCCAGCCCAAAATTCGACCACCGGGGATTCTACTGAAAAAAGTTGAGCTGAAAGGTAACTGAATGAGAGTGAGTTAAGCGAAGTATTTTCGTTCAAAAAAAATTTGGTGGTCATGTGACCGCCCTTTGAATATTCCGGCGAGGAGGAAAAGTCAGGTGAGAATAAATTATGTGTATTTAACCTCGATACTGGGCACGATGGCACATATTGTTTTGAAGCATTCTATTGTCATTGTTCTTTCACGTGACGTCACAAGTAAAACCATATACCGTAAAATGAGGTTACTTTGTGACTGCAGGGGTTACTTTATGACACGCGCTCGGTTTTCTGTACTTTAAATCGTGCGCCCCGACCAGGCGCTGCCGAAAAACTATAAGCCACTCAACAAGCTCACCTGACATGCCCTGTCACCTAGCGGCAGCCGGCTGAAGTTCCCACGCTCCGGAGCCCCTCTAGACGCCGACATGTTCAATGGAGTTTTAGCGCGCATTGTTGAAGCACCGTAAACTTTGTGCGCTCGACCCGTCCGCACGAGAAAAACAGCGAAAACAGTTATGTACATGTGATTGTTAATATGTAGGTTAAAATAAACTGTAATATAAATTTAATCAAGTCACGTATGTTGAAGTTTATAGAAAGGAAACTGAAATGTTGATACTTCGCGGGGTAACTTTGTGACACGCCAAATGTCACAAAGTTACGCACTATGTTTTAATTTAAATTATATGTTATTTGGTTGAAAGGAGGAAGATGCTCAACATCCCAGCGGGGAAAAGCGTATCGGTTGCCGATCTAGAAGAAGCGAGGAAGACCGGAAAACCGACAACCGGAAAGAAGGGCAGCTCTTCCTCCGGTATCAGAGCTAGACGACCTAGGAAGAGGTCTTCTCCTGACAAAAGCCCAGAAGAAAGCACTGACAGCGATTGTACATAACGCAAATAAACTTTTGATGGGGTAACATTATGCGAGCCCTTTTTTTACCAATCATATTCAGCCAAAAACAACGTTGTCACAAAGTTGCCCCACACGACGAGGCAACCTTGTTACAGCTTTTAACCTGAATGTAGCCGTTTGTATTAAAAATGCGGATTTGTAGAACATACCATCATGTGAGGGAATGTTTCAGCAACGTTATGCCACTATTCATTCACCTTTGTGTTGATAATTGTTCAGCGAGAGAATGAAAATGTACGAAATCTGTCACAAAGTAACCTCATTTTACGGTATTAATTTTGCGGCTTAAATAGGACTAGCAAAGAAGCAAGAAAACACGCATATTCAGGCAATTTTTGTAAAAACAGCGGCACCGTTACAATCGCAAAAAATTTTTAGCTCTTTTACCAGTCGACACAGTATCTGCTAAAAATATTATCAGCCTATGTAAGCAAACGTTTATTGTGAGAAATGCTTGTAAAGTTGACAAAAAATGACTTTTTCGGGATATTCATTCGTAAATTAAGCATGAAGGATATCGCGATAAAAATATATGAGAGGTTTCATTATATGCTCCAACGTCTTCTCTTGTGATGTGGAAATTTTTGTTGTAAATTTTGTTTAAAGCGAAAAAATAATTTTTGATGTCCGCAACGAATGCACATGGCTGGTAGGCGCTGGCAAACCGAAGCGTTTTCCGCGATTTTAGGTAAGTTATTGCGACCGCTCATTGGTTATTTCGGTAGTTTACATTGTTTTGGACCTTGTTAGATTATTTTCATTGGTACTGAGCCTTGCTAGCCGTGTGTTAGGCCTTTATTGACTGCTGCGTCACCGTGCGACATGATACAGTGGATGGACGAGAAGCCTGGTTTCTAAGTGGCTACGCAAAAAGAACTTCTTGAACATTTACTACCCCGAGGAGGACCACAATCTGTCAGCAGAGCGGAACTTCTTGGCTACTTCACATGACTGTGTCAGGCGGCCCACGTAAACGTCTGGCAGCAACAGCAAGTCTGCAGATGCCGGATGGTGGTCAGATTCCGACACCACATGATTTGTTTATCTGGACCAAAAGGAATGTGAGTGGTGTTACACTATGGAAGTTAGCAGCGCGAAAAACGAGACGACGCACTCAGGGAGAACCTTGTTACGTCGTCTCGTTTTTTGTTACGTCGTCTCGACGCACACAGGGAGAACCTGCAGTGTGCGTCGTCTCGTTTTTCGCGCTGCTAACTTCCATGGATCCATACCAACTGGCCCAGCTTTCTACCCTTCTGCGTGTTACGCTAATTTGGGTGCCACATTCCTCAATACAAGAGAGGAGAACCCAGCTCGCACAGAAATTCACCATGGCGATACTGTCAAAGGGACCCGACAAATGTACTAGATAAAAAAAAAATCCAGTCAGCTCCACTTCGCGAACACTGTCGAAAAAGCGAAGCTGATGCCCCTTCTTCATTAGGCTATCGTACTTCTATGTTTTTCAAGTCTTCCCTTCGTTGGCGCTTAGCTTCGGCCCCTCTTGCGCGAACATCGCGGTTGGCTCAGAGACGACATGCCCGTTTCCACGTCAGCTCTCGCCGCTCACGTCGGGCGGCTTCTTCCTCGGGAGCAGTCGTGGTCATTGTGAAAGTGCGAACCAGTGTTGCGGAATGGGCACCTCCATTCCATTCCAATTCCATTCCAGGGAATTAGAACTTACCGCAATTCCATTCCTTTCAATTCCTCGGAATGAAAAAACTTAGCCCATTCCCACTCCGGGAATGGCCGGGATGTTCAGTTCCATTCCTGTAATTCCTCAACGTAGGAAAGGCATCTTGATAGTTTTATCGAGTTAGGACTGAACGCCCCATAAAGTTGACGCCATCAGATGCGTTAAGAACTGCAAAACTACGCAAAACACATTACCAAGGTCGAGGTATAGTAGCTTGGTGACGTATCTCGTGCGGTACAACCACCCTATTAATTCCCCAAGGTGCAGTTCTCCCGCTACCTATACTATAGTATTTGCATGGTCGGCACGTTTGAACGAATGGCGATATTTTAATATTGTTTAAGCTTAAATGTGTTAATCCTAAAATGAAGACATAGCGTATTTTTATGCTGACAAAAGTTCATGAAGACTAAGCAGTTTTGCCACGTGTCTGGAGCGATCTTGAATATGGAGAAAACTAAGATGTGGTTAATGGGGAACAGAACCCTCTAGATCTGCTGGTATTAGTCGGAACAGTGCACCGCTCAGGCACCTTGTGCCTTTGCATCGAATACGGTATACTGGGCCGCACTGCTCGTCAGCACTCACGCTTATTAAGCGCGCCTCGCAAGCATGGATGGCGTGAGGAGAACTTTCTGTGTTCGCCTGTGCGCACTGCGCAGGTATGCAATGTCAGGTATACAACTTACACAAGCTCTTTCTCGAATATGCGTCCGAGTCGCCGACGGCGACAGAAGGAAAAAAAAAGTCACAGTTTTGCCGCAAGGGCGAAGCAATGAATGCGATAGCAACAAATTGGCATTTCACGGGAAGAACGGCAAGCAGATCGAAACTTGGAGCGCATTGCTCAAGCGCAAAGGACGCACGAAACATACGCACAGGTATACACAGGACGAGCGCGAACTAACAAGTGTCGCACTTGTTACTTCACTGTGTTTGAACAGCACGCTTCTTTCGGAAACAGGGCCCTCAGCAGCGAGCGAAGTGACCTTTGTGCGCTCTGTAACCTAACCGCAGTCTTTCCGACGAAAGCACACGACGTGAAACTGCCCCCCATCCCCCCCCACCCCAAGATAAGCGCACGCGCGCGCCCGGGCAAAGGCGACTACGCCCTGCAGGCCAAAGTCGTAATTCCATTCCCATTCCATACCGTGCAAAAAGCGCTTAATTCCATTCCCATTCCATTCCTCCAAGTGTTGTCCCCGTTCCATTCCCATTCCATATTCCGGGGTCGCAAAAATGTGGAATGAATCCGGAGTCATTCCAATTCCGGAGTGGCAACTCCGCAACACTGGTGCGAACTCACAGAGTGCGCCCTCCATTACCATTCACCGAGACTACCGCTGCCGCGCGCAGTGCATTGTGGTCTAGCGCCAGCCGCGTGGAGTGCGTGGAGCGCGTGAAATAGGAACATGCTCTATCTCTGCGCCGGCGTCGCCAAGCACGCCAAACGCTGCCGGGCGCGCCGGCTACGCCGTGACGCCACACTATAAGTTCTTTTTCGCCGGCGTAGCTTAATCGCGTCGCGCGTGGTAGCGCGTACACGTTACGCCAGACTATATCTAGGCCTTAACACGTTACGCCGGACTATATCTAGGCCTTTAATCGCGTCGCGCGTGGTCGCGCGTACACGTTACGCCGGACTATATCTAGGCCTTGAGGAATAGACCGCTGTCGCTGGTTGCGCTTCAGCGTATCCGACCTGGGCGCGTGCGCCCTGGTGCGCCGAACACGCCGGACTATATCTAGGCCTTTTAACCGAGACACTCACTGACCTACTTCTCGCAAAACGGCTGGATTCCTCCGCTGAGCCTCACTCTCGCCCCTCTTGACGCTCCTCTCATTGGTTCACTCCTTCCGCAAGGCCTTACTCTCCCCCCTTCCTGGCGCGCTTTCATTGGTTCACCCGTCAAGCTTCACCCTTGGCACGGCGCAGCCCTCCCCATCCTACGGAGCCCTCTCGCCACACTGTGATGCCATGTGATCAGCTCTTCACCATCGGACGGGGAAGCCTCGACTAAGAAGAACAGCTTCAAAGAAGGCAGCGGGATATCGCTCGCTAAGGAGACCGATAGAGTACGACGCCACTTGGGTAAAAAAAAAAAAAAAAAAAAAAAAAAAAAAAAAAAAAAAAAAAAAAACACTCTTGCTTACGGTGCGCACAAGCCACCGTAGCGCCAATTTCCTTAGTTTTTAAGAAATTACTTTCGAAAGTTTTTATAACGTCCACGCAACAACGGTTTCTTGAGTATATAGTTATAAACGCTCATATGCTGCGGCCGCGCGATCGCTCAATAGAGGCTTCATTTTAGTAAGCCCCTTTTATTTATACAGAAACAGACCAATGTAAGAGTGTATGTCACATATAGTTCGAGCTCAGGAATTCCCTACCTTTCACGAAATATGCTTGTTCAGGAATACCCCATTATGCCGACAGCGCGCAATGTGCGCTCATTGTACATACACTGTACAGGCGGAGCGCGAAGTTGCCACTTTCTCAAGCACCTTCCCTTCATACGAAAGCCCTGTGCGCAATATCTTCGGAGCTGTTGACGCCTGCTGTTTGACGCCGAACAGCAGATAGCATGCTATTAACTATTAAACGACATAAATCAAGAGCGGCGTTTGTGTTTCTTGCTACGGAGTGCCGCCATGTACTGCGGAGCAGCGCTCCACAGTCAGTTAACTTTACACATTGTCATTAGCCACACTAACGCTTAGGATTTACAACGGGAAAGGGCGATTGTGTTTCACCTCACGCGCTCAAGGTCATGACGCGCGCTGACGTAACTTCTTTCCCCCCGTGCCATCCCTCCCTGAGTAGTTTCCAGCGCGCTCGTCGGGACGAGAGAAAGCGCTTAAAGCGTGCGAATAATCCATCCAACTCCGCTAGTTCTCGACCGATTCGAGAAATATTTGCGGCATTCGATTCGTGAGACAACAAACTTCGATACTGAAGTAATCAGATGATCACTTGGGAAACTTCTTCAGGACCCCTTTAATACTGCGCAAAGTGAATCACAGGGCACCCTCGCGTGTTACAGTTAAAGGAGTCCTGACACAAAAATTTTCGCCCCGCGTTTTTTTGCTGCAATGTGTTGCTGGGGGCCTGTTAGTCATAAAACGGCACATCGTTTGCTGCAGCGCGCGACAGATAATTAATTACAAGCTCCTCATTACCGACACAGCCTCAGTTTCGGTTTGACAGAGCTCCAAAAACGACAAGCCGCCGGGTGCAACTATCACCACCTAGCGAGTGAAACGCTCGGTCACGGAGCACACAGAACAGTGACGCAATTCCGCGCGGTCTGCATCGTCTGCTTGCATTCGCTTGTCACCCATGCTGCGTGATGTCGTCGCGATTATCGTCCTCGCTGTCGTCGTCGGGCTCATCGTCGTCTGATGGCGACAATTTTCTTGCGACGGGGATGGAAGGAATTTACGACGGGGCGAATCACTTCAGGTTTGACCCGCTGGCGAGGAGTGCTTCGTCGGGAAGCGGCAACGATACCAGCGACGACGACCACGATGAACCTCGCGTCGGCAATGTACTATGGTAAGACCCGACACATTCGTGCACAAATGTTCTGCAGGGCAATTCATTTAGCCAAAGTACATTCGCTTTTTCTACGTTCAATATCCGATTGAATCACTTGATAACATTGTGATGCCCTTCAAGTTGTTGGTGCCGAAGAAAGCTAGGTAACACCAGAGCACCAGACGTGAGCGATGCACAGGGTGGAGTCGGAAGACCCATGTACGCCAAGTCCGGCGCCTGTGTGGTAAAGCAATGCGCCTCGAAATGGAGCCCGCAAACGCGACTGTTCTGCACGCGGAACCAGTCCTGATACTCCTGACGTTCACAAGCGCACACGAACTCGATCCACTTCTGCCGCCGAGGTTCGTCGCGGGGAAACGCATGCAGCGATACGCCTGATCCCTACTTTGACGTGCAGAAGGAAACAGCGCAGAAGGATTTCGGCATTGTGGCCTGTCACTGCAGCCCAGGCAGCACAGGGAAATCAAGAAGTCCTTGGGAGCAGGAAACGGGAAAGCTGTAGTGTCTCCAAACACAAAACTTTGAACGCGTGCGCCGCGGCAGCGCCTCCTCTTGGCCGCGGCCACACACTCGCGAGCAGCCGCCGAGCAGTCACCAACAGCGCAGTGGCGAGCGCGCCAAAACAGAAATGGCGGCTACGACGTCATCATAACCTGTTGTACCGGGAAGTAGGGGGGTCACCTCGGGTCACCTCCGAGGGTGTCAATGCCGCCAGGTGCGGCCTATAATGCTGGATCGCGCACGCGAACTTCAAAATTCATATAAAATACCTTCCAAGCTTTATTCGCTGTCGATATTTTGCAGATGGTACACGCATGTACACGGGAATCGATCCAGCAGGCTATCTGGGCCGCGAAATTTTGTGTCAGTACCCCTTTAAGACCAGAGGGAAGAGGCAGATTTTACTCTACCACATGCGCCATCTCCCAAGGTCATTCATCGCATCGCAATGACCTTGAGCCGTCGGAGCGGAAGTGTGGCAGGCGTGAGGTCACAGCACGTGATCCGCCGCGGACAGGCGTCGCAGCTGCTCTCGCTCGTACCACGAGACTAGGCTAACTAGGCGAAGGTATAAACCAGCAACAGACGCTCGCGTGCTCATTTTCGCGGCTTCCCGATATCCCCAGCGGCCGTCGGGCTCACTGCTCTCTCCTCGCACGGTGGGGATGTGCAGTCAAATAGGTGGAGAGACGTGCTGACGAACGGAGCGCGGCAAATTAAGGTAGGTCACCACCTTCAAAAACGCATTTTTTGAAAAAAAATTGAGTTATTGGGATTTTTTATTTTCAAGTTCCCTGTCCATTCAAGAAGATTTAGAAAAAAAATAATGCAGTTATATTAAGCCATTTGAAAGTTATGACCATTTTTTCAACACCTGCTGGGCACATCCGAAACTGAAGGATTCCGATTCGACATCTACCATCTCGTCATAAATGTTTTTCGCGTACATATTACGTAATGCTAAGGTGTTTAAGAACATTCTAAAGCTTGTGGAACATGATGTTTTCAATTTATTTTAAAATTTTCTCTACTCGGCTGCGGCACTCTATTGTTTAAGTTTCGCGTGCTCTCACTCGGCAGTCTGTGTTCTTTTTGTGTGCCATATCGAGCTCTTGGACTTAGTTCTGGGTTTTCAAGGAGAAAGTTAGAGTACTTCATGAAACATGGCGAAGTATAGAACGAAACAGAAGCGTTTATGAAAGTTAGGGAATCAATATTCCAAGTGTGGACCCACTGTGGAACACGGGGATGAGAGTCAGCTGGAGACACGAAACGAGCTAGGAAAAAAATGTGTGCTTCATCTCGCTCAAAAGAAGATTATGCCGCTTTAAAAGAGGTCCCAAGCTATAAGCCTGGTGAATTTCAGGTCTATTGAATGTTTCTTTGTTTCATAGACATTCGGTTCAAATCTTTAAAGCCATTTTTCTCAAAATGTGATTTTTTGCTTCCTACAGTTACGCGAACAATGATAACCGTCTTTCTAATAAATATTTTCGCATAAAATTTTTTGTGCTGTTTCTTTATAGGTGGAGCTGTGCATTCAAGCAGAATTATTGAAAACTAGCGGTAACTTTTTGTACAGTGGCCAACTGTGAGCAAAGCAAACCTGCCAAATATCAACTTTTTCAGTCTTTTTATGATAACGCACCCAAGCTTAGAGATATGATGATCGTGGAGGTTAGATGCACAGAACGTTGTCCTCACTACGCAGCTGCCAAGTCGCGTTTGAATTGCAACAAGAGTTTTTTAGTTATGACTGTTGGCGCAACATGCATATTTTGGCACATTTTGATTTTTATAAATTTTATGTTTTTGATTTTTATCTATTTCATAATCATCAAGCTTAAATTTATCGGAGCCCAACAATCCAAAACCATAATTATAACTTTTGGACCAAAACGGTAAAAGTTTTTCTCGAAGGTGTTGATACCTTAAAGAGAAAACGAGCAAGTGACGCGTTTCGATTATCAAACACGTGTAACTCCGCTAACGTTCGCTGTTGACTCATGCACAATATAGGGACCTTAAAGCACGAATGAAATGCCACAACTGAATTTCGACCTCTGGTTGATTTAGGGGCTCTTTAATGGCTGCTCCAGTCTCGCCACGGATGGCGCGCCGGCTGCGCCGTCTGTGAGCTCGCTTCAGCGCAAGTGACAGGCTGAATCCAGCAGATATAGCCGGACGGCAGGCTGCAGAATCTCAAGCAAAAAGAAAGCTGCCTGCTGAAACACCGGAGCAAAGGGAGGCCAGATTAGCACGTTATAGAGAAGCTTAGAATGCGCGAACACGTGCGAAGATCGAAGCTGTTGCAGCCGCCGCCTGTGTACTTAGTCTTGGCAAAACCAAGTCAAACATACCTTTCGCTCGCGATAACTAGAGGCCGGATTTTTAGGCACTAAAAAATGGTGTTTTAGACGCCTAAAATAGGCAGGCAAAACGAAGTTTTAGGCCACCAAAATTGTAAACATAGGCACAATAAATTTTAGAAAAATTCAAATTTAATAATAATAATAATAATATGTGGGGTTTAACGTCCCAAAACCACGATATGCTTAAATTCAAATTTGCGATGAAAGACGTGCGCGACCTGTGTCTACGACAGGAAAACAAAAAATTGGGGGGACCCTTAAGCTTCGCCTTTAGGAGTTGAACGCGATAGCGATATCCTGTCCCGAGTGCGTACTTCAACCACTTAGTGCGTACTTGCTATGCACCCACTACATGGTGTTAAGGGAATACGCGCAGTAAGGTGTGAGCCTTTTGTAATGGGTGGCCGGCTTTAAACTGAGAAATCGTTATGATAGTCCCATGTTCTGACGCCCGATGGCAATGTACGCTTGTACCGTGCAATATTACTGGGATATTACATGTTATATTGCGACACCTATATAAAAGACGCTTGCGTTTGCGAAGCATGAAAGTTATTTTCACTGCATTTCCAAGCAGAGGAAATTCTTTTGACTGTATTCCCTAGCAGAGGTGTGGCTGTGTGGTAGAACACCTGCTTGCCACGCAGCCGGCCTGGGTTCGATCCTCACTCGGACCCGGAAATTTTTATTACTTATTTTATTTGCATCTCTCTCGATTTTTCGGTCAGGGACAAGATGATGATTTTTCGCTCACAACCAACGACGCAGACACCGCAATTTCTGCGAAACGAGCTCTTTAACGCTATCGCGTTAAAAAATGTTATAGTTTATGGTGGCACAAAGGCGCCAATGGTTTAACATAGCCATGCAATTGTCCGTTTTCCCGCATGGTTTGCAGCACACGGTCTCTCCTTTTATTGTCCAGCATGGTGAATTAAGATGTCCACCATCGGAAGAACACGCTCCTGGGTCTCTTTCTTTTCGTCATGACTGAGAAGGGCCGCACAGGAGCAAATAGCCAGACCGCTGAAAGGCCAGAAGGGTCTTTTAGCCTCGTATTGGCCGGGTCTAATCGCGCAGAGTCAATTCCTCCTCTGTCTGTGAACAGCCTTAAAGGTCCCCTCACCAGGTTTGAGCATTTCGAGCTGACAATTGTAATACATCCACTGGGCGCTCACGATCACGTCTGCCAAGATTTGCAACGCTACGCGCCCCGGAAAGAGGTAAAACCAGAGAACATCTATGTAAAATGTCAGACTGAATGCCGCTTCCCTTCATCTCACGGGCGCGCGCCCCAACATGGAGGAGGTGACGTACAACAAGGAATGGTCCTGCTTGCGTCACAGTAGGACACTGCGAGAATTATTCGAGGCTACATGCGTAATTTGTGCAATCTGTTGCTTGAATAGAAGAATGAAAGTTGACAGAAATATTAAAACATACAAAAGGAATCTGTGCGCATTTTTAAATTTTTTTTTCTTTTACTTCGAGTCGAGCGAGATGCGAGACTAAGCTGCCTCCATTTCGTTTGCGTTCGTGTTCTCGCCGTTCCCGCGTCAGCCCTGACAACGCTTGGCGTGTTTTTGGGGCACCGTCCAGCGGTGCAACGATTTGTATCGCGGTAAGCATACATGATCCATGCCAGCCTCTCCAAACGTGCGCGCATAGAGGGATCCATCCCACAGAAACAGGCAGTACACTACAGAGAACGCCGAAACGACACAACACCGCTTGCGTGCACGACCTGGCTTGGGCATGTCATGCGCATGTAACCTTGCTAGCGCATGACGTGTTTATGCGTCTGCGTCGTGTGCAGTGGCGTAAATTCATGAAGACCACAAGGGGGGGGACACACATCTTCCAACGGCGGCCATTTTGTTTTTCAAATATGCTTTATTTTTAATTATACAAAATTTAAAATTATGCATTCACATATAATAATAATAATAATAATAATAATAATAATAATAATAATAGTAATAATAATAATAATAGCACAATAGAACGAGCATGATTGTCGGGGCCCGGTGACAAAAAATAGCACTGGGCATCCAAGTGGCATCACATGGCGAAGTTAGTTTCTAATACCAACTTGTGGGCAGGCGCTAGCATCTCTGCAGCTGCATCATTCGGGTTAAAGTATGCAATAAAAAATGGTTGCACTTTTTGTGCTAACGCATAAAAGTATTTCCCATTGTGCGTACCGGCTAGAACTACTTCGTTTCTGTTCATTGAAGGTGCTTCTGATTTCAGAGTTGGTTTTACAGAAACTTCGTTGTCCTTGACTGCCAAGAAATTCAAATGCGACGTTTGGATGATAAATCTCAAGGGGGGACACTTGCATGGTGTGTCCCCCCACAGCCTGAGCACGGGGGGGGGGGGGGGGGGGGTCAGGACCCCCCTGACCTCCCCATGATTTACGCCACTGGTCGTGTGATCCTCCGACTCCGAGTTGCTCCGTCACCGAAGAGGGCAGGGAAGAAATTTGGCTTGAGAAGTCTACCCGGGGTGAGTGGCAAGGGTTTCAAGCTCACCTCCTCGCATCATGCTTTCGCGGCTCGTAATGAACCAATTAAATAATCCTTGGGGTACAAAGCTCTTCATTGGGCACGCAACAACTTCCAGTGTCTAACTAAAATTTCTCATGTGACCTGGTGTAGCGCCCTTTAAGAAGTAAATTACAAACAAAAGCCACGTGCACACGATTTCTTTTTTTTTTTGAACCTACACTTTCCCCCTAACGGCACTCCACGGTTTTGCATTCGTTCTCCATCTTCCTGCGGCTGCACAGAGGCACCTCCCGTTCCCTGCCCCCCCCACCACACCCAGGTCCAGTGCTGCCAGATGGCCCGAAGACAAAATCAGTAGTCGGACCCGCTAAAAATCAGTAGATTTTCCGAAAAGTCAGTAGATTCATTAAAAATAAATTTGATGGCAAATTTAATTAATTAACAGTTCTAGTAATTAATTTCATTGTTTACACTTATTATAGTGAGCAGTTACAAAAATGTTACATAAAATAAATATAATGGACTTTTTTCACGATCGGTAGAGCACCCCTGGCGGCGAGAGCCATGTTCAGTCGACGCGACAACGTGTGTGTTCCTTCGCTGGTTCCTTCGCACCTGTGGTAGGGTCCCTATTATTCTAGGGACCATACCTGTGGCCTCCGAGAATGCGCGCCGGCAGGTTTCGGAGGCTATACGCAACCGAAAATGTTTCGGGTGCTCGCCGCTTGTGGCGCAGTTGAAGTATTTTCGGTGCGCATGCGCAGAAGGTGCCCATGAAACCATCTCTAGGCAGAGAGCACGGTGGCGGAATGTTCGCCTCCAAGATTTGCTGATGCACATTACAGTGGTCGTTTGCGAGCACTGACTTCGTTTGAAAGAGGTGAATTCAGCAGCTTGAGAGCTCTACAACGAGAACAAGAAGATATGCATGTTATGTCCCTCCTTCCTTATCATGTAATGGCCCGATTATTTTGCTAATAATGCTTCGTTGCTCTTTTACATCAATTTTTTTTGCAGAGCCTTCGGAGCGCTCAAAAACGACTCTGCGAATGTACCATAAAGGAGTCCTGACACAAAAATTTTCGCCCCGCGTTTTTTTGCTGCAATGTGTTGCTGGGGGGCCTGTTAGTCATAACACGGCACATCGTTTGCTGCAGCGCGCGACAGATAATTAATTACAAGCTCCTCATTACCGACACAGCCTCAGTTTCGGTTTGACAGAGCTCCAAAAACGACAAGCCGCCGGGTGCAACTATCACCACCTAGCGAGTGAAACGCTCGGTCACGGAGCACACAGAACAGTGACGCACTTCCGCGCGGTCTGCATCGTCTGCTTGCATTCGCTTGTCACCCATGCTGCGTGATGTCGTCGCCGTTATCGTCCTCGCTGTCGTCGTCGGGCTCATCGTCGTCTGATGGCGACAATTTTCTTGCGACGGGGATGGAAGGAATTTACGACGGGGCGAATCACTTCAGGTGTGACCCGCTGGCGAGGAGTGCTTCGTCGGGAAGCGGCAACGATACCAGCGACGACGACCACGATGAACCTCGCGTCGGCAATGTACTATGGTAAGACCCGACACATTCGTGCACGAATGTTCTGCAGGGCAATTCATTTAGCCAAAGTACGTTCTGTTTTTCTACGTTCAATATCCGATTGAATCACTTGATAACATTGTGATGCCCTTCAAGTTGTTGGTGCCGAAGAAAGCTAGGTAACACCAGAGCACCAGACGTGAGCGATGCACAGGGTGGAGTCGGAAGACCCATGTACGCCAAGTCCGGCGCCTGTGTGGTAAAGCAATGCGCCTCGAAATGGAGCCCGCAAACGCGACTGTTCTGCACGGGGGACCAGTCCTGATACTCCTGACGTCCACAAGCGCACACGAACTCGATCCACTTCTGCCACCGAGGTTCGTCGCGGGGAAACGTATGCAGCGATACGCCTGATCCCGACTTCGACGTGCAGAAGGAAACGGCGCAGAAGGATTCCGGCATTGTGGCCTGTCACTGCAGCCCAGGCAGCACAGGGAAATCAAGAAGTCCTAGCAGGAAACGGGAAAGCTGTACTGTCGCCAAACACAAAACTTTCAACGCGTGCGCCGCGGCAGCGCCTCCTCTTGGCCGCGGCCACACACTCGCGAGCAGCCGCCGAGCAGTCACCAACAGCGCAGTGGCGAGCGCGCCAAAACAGAAATGGCGGCTACGACGTCATCATAACCTGTTGTACCGGGAAGTAGGGGGGTCACCGCGGGTCACCTCCGAGGGTGTCAATGCCGCCAGGTGCGGCCTAGAATGCTGGATCGCGCACGCGAACTTCAAAATTCATATAAAATACCTTCCAAGCTTTATTCGCTGTCGATATTTTGCAGATGGTACACGCATGTACACGGGAATCGATCCAGCAGGCTATCTCGGCCGCGAAATTTTGTGTCAGCACCCCTTTAAAGCTCTCCTGACAACTAAGAGAATTTATCTCTCTTGCTGCATTAAAAGGTGCAATATGGAACACCAAACCATGTACTTTTGAAATTAATTTATATGTACACCCGAAAACAAAGCAAAGTCAAGAGTACGTATCTTTATCCCAAAAGCACAGATGTTCGTGGCAGCATTACCTTATCAATATTTGTTGCAAATTGTGTGCCCGCAGAAATGCTGCAACACTTTTAGAACTAAAATTGGTCGTTCTAACTGTAAGATTGTTCAGGATTTCAGCTACAATCTAAAGATTCTGGATCCCAAGCCCACCGCAGGCACTATCATCTTCAAATCTGGTTTGCTAGGCTGTTCATATCTTGATGCAGTCAAGATTATGCAATACTTGATTATTCGAAAATGTATATAGTTGACTACCATGAGCAATATTGAACCACAAAATGAACGTACATACAAAACTTGATTTAAATGACAGCTGATGAAGTTTATTTTTTTGCTATTTTGCTCGCGATACTCTGCGTCAGGAAACCAAATTTTTGAGGCCGTCAGCATAATTTCACCCTTCCTTGTCGGAGTATGCAATGCCACCATCCTCTCGAGAAGGGGGGCGGGTGAATTGATCACGGGCTTGTTTCTTTTGCTAGACACAACGTAATCAAGGAAACCTACGGAAAATGAAGCTAATTAAGATATATTGGACATTACTTATATATGTTTTAGCTGTAGTACAGTAAGTGGATAGCAAAGTGACCGCCGCACAATTGATAGAGCACCGGACTCGTAATTGGAAGATGGTATAGGTTCCGTCCCCATTCGTTTCCATTGACGTCAGAATTACTGTGCTACAGTTAAAGGCTACAAATAATGTCTTCTATAACTTCCTTAGCTTCATTGTCTGTTGGTTTCATTACGTTACTGGCTTTATTTTCATTAGGCTATAACATATCCTACAAGGCAGTTTTGCTGCACAAAAAAAAAAATCATGAACAAAATGGCGCTGAATTTTGTCCTCGCTACACTGCACGTGGACGGGTAGCACCGCCATTGTGCATGAGTTGTTATTGTGCGGGTAAGCTGCCTTGTAGTTATTGTGACTCGTTTGGTGTTCCTAAGAAATGCTTGTCGAGAGGCGTGGACAAGCGTGGCGGGTCTCCCTTTATTTGTTCGCGTACTTGTTTGGCCAGTGAATCAATTAGCTACTCTGGCAGTACAAACTTTCGTGAATTTCATGTCTTTTCGTTAACTAGCTCCCTCGAAGACCAACCCCGGCTGGTAGCGAGAGCCGTCGACGCGGCGAAAGCTAGGGTTTTTTGGAAGCGAGAGACTACCCCGAAGACGATAACTAAAAAAGTGCCGAGTAAAGAAATTCATTCTTTCTCTTTTGGCTTGCTAAGCGTCAAGCTTGTCATGTCCCGCGGTAGTTCAGGCACGAACGGTGAAAACCCATTGTCTAATCAGACACCATGCCTTGCGCTGGCTGCATGGGTATCCAGAAAACTCAAGATCGACATGCCAAAACAATTATTCGTTCCCGGTAGCCATGTGATGATCTTGACGTTTTTCCAGCAGCTGTTCTAGAGAACATGATGCTAGAGGCGTAGCTGATCGCACCTCAGACTCGCAAACACACCGCGATTTAGGTGAAACATGGGGCGACGCGTCACAAATGGGGGGAGATGGAGGTTGAGGGGGGGAAAAGGTTAAGGCTGAAAGAGATGAAAAGACGCTTTCTACGTTACTGGAGAGCGTGCACTGACTACGGGGACAAAAAGAACACGACACAAGCGCTCATTGGGTGCACGTGCGAGGGAGACATGATGCAGGTGCGTTAGTATCTTGTGTGCTCAAGTGTGTGGCTAATGTACTTAAGTGTCTGTCAATCTTCTAGTCAGGGAAGAAAATTTCGGCAGACGCCGACTGCCCTTGAGAGGGGGGTCGAAAGAGGATGCAGCTGTCGCTACTGAAAGAAAAAAAGTGAGAAATCTAGGAACTTCGTAAAAATCCGTAGAATTTTCTTTTTATCCGGGAATCAGTAGGTAGCCAAGAAAATCAGTAGATCTACGGAAAAATCCGTAGGTCTGGCACCACTGCCCAGGTCATCAAGGAGGTGCTTCAATTCCTTGGGAACACTGGACTGTAAAACCGGCTGGATGCCACTCTCCTCTTCCCACCTTTATCTTCCTCTCCCCAGCCAACGCCAGCGCTTGCCATTCCCCTGCCGGAAAAAGCGCACAACCGTAGCATGTGAAGACCCCTCCGCTCCCTTTGGTTCCCGCACATTTGCGAAGCGCGCACTGCACGTGAAACACCCCTCCTTCCGCGATGTCACCCCGACAAAGAGGAGGGCTGCGTCGTCAACTGTCACAATGGCCTTGCAAACACGAAGGGGTCGACTCCACCAGTGAAATTCTACCGATTCCCAAGCAGATGGTACGATAAAAGCAAGCGGCTGCAAGCATGGATTACTGCAGTGCGCCGATTACACAAGCGATGCAATTGCATTTGCCGCTAGAGATGCGAAGCTCCCGCTTGAGAGGGCACGACCACGACAATTACGAAAAAAAAAAATGCATTAGCCGTTGTTGCACTTCCGTTTGTTTTTTGGCTGATGCAGTGAACTAGTTGTTACTGTGTGTTCAGGTACAGTCCGCACCACACGGTGCACGTTCGATAGTGACCAAAATAAAATGCCTTGACAGCAATTGGCTCTTCCCCCGCATATTGCACAAAAAAAAAAAGTTCTTCTGAAAGCTGGGCGCTCGTCGTGTTCCTATTCTGAATGCTATGCCACGTTGATAGTATACGCACGCTGTTCGTGAACTCGGAGTACCGGCTAGGAGAACGGAGATAATGCAAGGAAAGACACGCGAGATAGATATCAATTTTTGTTGCGGGACAGAAAGAAGCCCCAAATAGACCATTATCGTGCGTACTGCACGATAACTAGAATGGTTGCTAGTAAATTAAGGTATCCCAACTAATAGCAGTCACAGTGTCAGGGCCGCTTAACCTAAAGCACGAGGAGCGGCCTTGCCCATGCATCCAGTAACAAACATAGAGAGTGCATAGTTCACGCAGCAAATCAAAAAGCCGGCAGATCCCACGCACTGTGGGAATCGATGTAATGCGAAGCAGCCAGGAAGGAGCAAATCATGCTTTACATAATTTGCATGTCATGTTTTACATGTTACGACCTGTCATTTGTGTTCGTCATACAGTCACGTCGCGATATACCAATTTTGGTGTATGTCAAGCTAGCGAACTGGACGCAAGCGCACCATGAGCGTGGCATGTAAATTGCATTGTAGATTACATGCATGCTAAGATTTTCATGTTACCACCTGCCACTTATGTTCGTTATACAGTCATGTCACTCAATACCAAATTTGCTGTATATCAAGCTAACGAAACGGCCGCGAGCACGCCATGAGCGTGGCATGCAAGTCATGTCGTACATGACAAGTCATGATTTCCATATTACCACTAGTCATTTATGTTCGTCATACAGTCATGTCACTCAATACCAAACTTGGTGTATATCAAGCTAACGAAACGGCCGCAAGCGCGCCATGAGCGTGGAATGCAAGTCATGTCGCTCATGACATGTCATGATTTCCATATTACGGCTTGTCATTTATGTTCGTCATACAGTCACGTCGCGATATACCAAATTTGGTGTATATCAAGCTAACGAAACGGCCGCGAGCACGCCATGAGCGTGGCCTGCAAGTCATGTCGCACATGACAAGTCATGATTTCCATATTACCACTTGTCATTTATGTTCGTCATAGAGTCATGTCACTCAATACCAAATTTGGTGTATATCAAGCTAACGAAACGGCCGCGAGCGCGCCATGAGCGTGGAATGCAAGTCATGTCGCCCATGACATGTCATGATTTCCATATTACCACTTGTCATTTATGTTCGTCATAGAGTCATGCCACTCAATACCAAATTTGTTGTATCTCAAGCTAACGAAACGGCCGCGAGCACTCCATGAGCGTGGCATGCAAGTCATGTCGCACATGAAAAGTCATGATTTCCATATTACCACTTGTCATTTACGTTCGTCATACAGACATGTCACTCAATACCAAATTTGGTGTATATCAAGCTAACGAAACGGCCGCGAGCGCGCTATGAGCGTGGAATGCAAGTCATGTCGCTCATGAAGTCATAATTTTCATTTACCACTTGTCATTTATGTTCGTCATACAGTCATGTCACTCAATCCCAAATTTGGTGTATGTCAAGCTAACGAAACGGCCGCGAGCGCGCCATGAGCGTGGCATGTAAATCATACTTTTCATGACAAGTTAGTCATGATTTTCACGATATGACCAGCCATTTATGTTCTTCATACAGTTATGTTATGCCATACCAAATTTGGTATAAATCCCATTAACGATACGGCCAGGAGAGCACAAAGTCGTAGGCGGCTAGATAGATAGATAGATAGATAGATAGATAGATAGATAGATAGATAGATAGATAGATAGATAGATACGCTCAATGTCGCCGAAGTTCGCTAAGAAATGCTTCGCATTTAATAAAACAGGTATATAATTATAAACGTGCAGAACTCCACGGCGTAAACAGCGTAGTCCTTCACTTGCGAAATGCACTTCGCTCGAGGACGGTGTCGTCTGCCATCACTTGCTCCGCATCTCCTACATGGCTGAGCAGACGCTGACCTTTCACCAAATTGCTGCCATGAAAAAGATCGCCAATTGCGGCGATCTTCTTGGACGCGGAACAGAAGCGTGCGCATCCTGACCGTGCGCGACGCTTCTCAAAAACACGTGCAGAACGCGTATAGCGTGCGAGCAAAGCAAAGGGTTTTCAAGGCAGGTTGAAGGGGACAGCGGAGGGGTGAACAGTCGAGTAACGAGTTTTCTCCCCGCATGCGCCATGTAAATGCGCCGCCCGGCACCGCAGTAGCCACCATAACCGCAGTGCCCCTCCACGGCGTATGGGCGCCGCCATCTTGGACTGATAAGCGATCGTTTTGCCGGTTTTCTATGTCGTAATATGAAATGATCATGGTCATGAAACATTGAATGTACCAGCCCAAGCATTTTTGTGCATCCGAGTTCACCGTAGCACTGTTTGTTTATTTGATACGGCTACGAAAGTGGGACATTATCAGTACAAGATGGCGGCGCATGAGCGCCTTCGAAAAATGGTGTATACGCTGGGGACGTGCTCCTTTAGGGTTGCAGAAACAGCGTATTTTCCTCACCTCCTCCTCCCCTTCCTCCAACCGCTTGCGCTATGTCCAGTGCGGTGGCATAAGGTGTGTAAGGTGGCCGGCGCGTCCCATTTCACTGCTGCTAGCGGTTGCTTTCCGGAAGTTTTTTGAACTAGAGAACTAGGTTGCACCCAATAGAGTTCCGAAAGGTCAATTTTGTCCGGTAACATGAGTAACGCTCTCAAACTGTACCAGAAAGGAAAATTTGAAGTGGAATAGTGTTCATATAGGCACCGATTTTGAAAATAGGCATTTATAGGCTCTTATAGGAATTTAGGCACAAACGCCAAAAATAGGGATTTATAGGCACTATAAAAACACTATTAAAGCCCTTTTTAACCTCCAATTCATGCTCATATATCAAAGTGGCACGATAGGAACGCAAGGAACAAAATAGGCATCTGCCTAAAATCCGGTCTCTAGTGATAACTGACCGAATTTTTTGACACAAGTGTGAATCCCATTGAACAGATTAACCACTTTGGTTAATAAGGAAACTGTTTAGTTTCCATCATCAGCACAAACACAGTCGCACATGATGTCTGCCATAAACAGATGGTCCTCGTTCACTTTCAGCCAAATTTCACTTCACATGATAAATAGGTAAAAAAAAAAAAAGATGGAAGGGAGCGAAAGAAAATATAGGCACACTTATTGCTGTGTGCTGAGGAATCTGTGGTGTAGATTTATTGTGGACATCTATGTACAAGAAAAATGTTCTGCCAAGTGTTGCTGCCTACAGGGACTCTTCAGGAGTTTCTTCAGTGCTTGTCTGCTTGGTGGCACCTAGGAAAGAAGACCACAGTCATGCTAATATTCACAACGAGAGAATAAGAGCGAGAATAGTAACTGCCAGGTGCACTTTATAAAATGCCACAAAATACAGTGCTAATGGAGTGAAACGTCAATTTAGGGTTGAGTATTGCAATGAACCTTCACTCCACCATTAGATTATGATGCTCACTTGAAGATCAGTCCACAGGAGAACCATGCTACCTTGCAACCCACAATAGTATCCCTCTACCCATCAAAATTAGTTGCATTATGAACTCAGATTCCTGCATTGGAACAATAAGGACTTTTAAAAATAATGTCCCCAAGCAACTTTGAATTCTTGAAAACCAAAACTACTTGGTATGGTCAATTTATGCAACTTAGCAGGGTTCATACAGAATGTTTGACTAAAAATGTGAGGGGAGGAAAAAACAAACTTAATTTAAGTATTTTATAAGTATTTTGTGAATCCTCAAATCTCCTTAGCTGCAATTTCCCTCTCTACAATCACTGCCACAGTCTCCTTTTACTTCACTGCCATACCGAAGCTCTTTGCCTAGGCTAAGGGTTTTCATTTTCAGCTTTTTCAGCTTCAGTATCTTCACAAAATCTTCCAGCCAATTCTCTCACAGTTCAATATTTACTGCAGTTTGGACTTTCTTTTCTTTGAGCATGTTGAGTTCCAAAATAAGAGCACTGCTCTTGTCATTTTTATTTTTTGAACCTTTCTCCTTTCTTGCATAACTTCAAATGCTCGTATCAGTGCCTTGCCTGCTGCACTGAAACCTTCATCTCTTTTGTTGTTTGTAAGTTGAGCAGTTCACCACTGTTCTTTACAACACAGATAAGAAGTTGACTAAAAATAATAGATATGGTTTGAAAATAATGACACCCTTGCCGTTTCCAGAGCTAAATCAAGATATGCTGACTGCATGAAATTGAAGATCAGTCCCCCCACTTGGAAAGCTTTACATCGTCCAGTTCTCGCTTGCAGACAAGCTACGTAAACAGGTGGTTGGTGCTATTCTGCGCACTGCTATTCCGCCATCTTGTCAGCTACAGTTACTCCACAGGGCTGCTATGATCTCTATGAATGGCTTAAAATGGTGTAATTAAAAGATACATTATCGTCGCACCTTTCTGCTTCTCACTATTTTTTTTAGTTGTGCCCCGCTAACTCCCCAATGCTCATGGTTGCACACGGGCAAGCAAACACTAATTTTCAAGGAATGCAAGGAGTGCATTCATTTTCAAGGAGTTTCAAGGGCCCTCGTATTATTTTTTCTGAATTCCAGGGTTTTCAAGAATATCAAGAAGCTGTATGAACAGTGAACTAGCGAACGGAGTCCCCTAGCTTAGGGTAATGTTTCTGAAACTTCCAAATTGCAGAACTGATGCTTAAAGGGCCCGTCAACAACCCCGAGGTCCAAAAATTGTTAAAGACAGAAATATGCGCACTTCTTTTGCTATGTGAACATGCTGCCGCAAGAATTTTGCGAATACGCGCAATAATAAGGAAGTTACAGGGGTTAGAACATCCGTTTCAGCTGATTTCAAATTTTCGCGCGGCCTCGCCACCCTTCTCCGCCGTAGAAAGGGGGAGGCGTAGCCCGTCGTCGTGACTCCGCCCATTTCGGCAACGTGACACGACGTCAGTGATACGTCATCGGCGCGCAGCCAACGACCGAGCAGGGCTTCCCCCCACATGAGCACGTGTCAGCGGTGCAGGGAGGAAGCGCGATGCGAAGAGACGACCCTTTCCCTAGCGGTAAAGTAGCGAGACGCCTCTTTATCTCGGAGGCTTTCGTTCTGGCAATACCGCTTCTCCCGGTAGTCTCGGGCTCTACAAAACGGCAGAGGGCAGCACAGGAAAATGAAAATGCGTACTGCGCGGCCGAAACTGCATCACCGCAGGGCCAATGCGCCGTTTCGTAGGGCAAAAGACCAATCGACGAGCTCAGTGCCACGTCATGTCGGCGATCGCCGACTTGACGTCACTGCACGTACAAGGAGGATTGGTCAGGTGTAGGAAAGCAGCGCGGGAATTGTTTTTCGAAATGGAGGGTCTGCATGGCGCGCAGCGCTGTAATATTCGGGAAACGTGGTCGCCGCGGTCTACTGTAGGAATTAGCGAGCTTGTTTGGGGGGGTGTTAAAAAAAAGTAGGAGCCTGTTGACGGGCCCTTTAAGTGAAATGGATACTTCAACAAAAGGATTAACACTTAGAAAAAGAACGAAAAAAAAAAAAAATTGGACTTTAGAACAAAAGAGAGCCGTGCATTGGGATGAGCTTCTCCAATGACTTGTGGAAAAAGCAGCACAAGAGAAAGGCCACAATGACAGACAGCCTGCTATCTCTCTTGTCCGCGGTTTTCTTAGTACTTATGAGCTCACTAGCACTTAACTGCATTAGGGCTGCATTGCAAACTTCTATTGTAGCCTCCATGCCTTGATTGTGCTTCATATAACTCTGAGTTACACACTTTACAAGTCAAGCTTGCACAGTTGAGGGGGAAAACCGAAGCACTATGCAGGTGTGATCATTGAGTGCTTCTTGGCAACATTCTTTTTGTGGGATCCCTAGACTGGGAACTTCCATCAATGAAAAGTCAGACCAAAACACGAGCGTGAACTGTAAAATGACTTTCTTGCTGGCAAGACTTTTATGAAAAGTATAATAATGAAGCTATGAGCATTTCATGTTTTAGAAGCTAAAAGTTGATATTGGATAGTGAGAAGAATACTGTTTTCATTTGAGATAAGTCGTTATTTCACATGAAGTATTGTAGACTTATTTTATTGGTTACCTTAGAAGTCAATTGCACGAAAATTTCACCCCTGGATAACTTATTTATAAGTAGCAAGTGCTAATTAGTCACAAATGTATTTTTTATTTAAAAAAACCGGCAGATCCCACGCACTTTGGGAATCGATGTAATGCGAAGCAGCCAGGAAGGAGCAAATCATGCTTTACATAATTTGCATGGCATGTTTTACATGTTACGACCTGTCATTTGTGTTCGTCATACAGTCACGTCGCGATATACCAATTTTGGTGTATGTCAAGCTAGTGAACTGGACGCAAGCGCACCATGAGCGTGGCATGTAAATGGCATTGCAGATGACATGCATGCCAAGATTTTCATGTTACCACCTGCCACTTATGTTCGTCATACAGTCATATCACTCAATACCAAATTTGGTGTATATTAAGCTAACGAAACGGCCGCGAGCGCGCCATGAGCGTGGAATGCAAGTCATGTCGCACATGACAAGTCATGTTTTCTATATTACGACTTGTCATTTATGTTCGTCATACAGTCATGTCACTCAATACCAAATTTCGTCTATCTCAAGCTAACGATACGGCCGCGAGCACTCCATGAGCGTGGCATGCAAGTCATGTCGCAGATAACAAGTCATGTTTTCTATATTACGACTTGTCATTTATGTTCGTCATACAGTCATGTCACTCAATACCAAATTTCGTGTATATCAAACTAACGATACGGCCGCGAGCGCGCCATGAGCGTGGAATGCAAGTCATGTCGCACATGACAAGTCATGTTTTCTATATTACGACTTGTCATTTATGTTCGTCATACAGTCATGTCACTCAATACCAAATTTCGTGTATCTCAAGCTAACGAAACGGCCGCGAGCACGCCATGAGCGTGGCATGCAAGTCATGTCGCACATGACAAGTCATGATTTCCATGTTACCAATTGTCATTTATGTTCGTCATACAGTCATGTCACTCAATACCAAATTTGGTGTATATCAAGCTAACGAAACGGCGGCGAGCGTGCCATGAGCGTGGAATGCAAGTCATGTCGCTCATGAAGTCATGATTTCCATATTACCACTTGTCATTTATGTTCGTCATACAGTCACGTCACTCAATACCAAATTTGGTGTATCTCAAGCTAACGAAACGGCCGCGAGCGCGCCATGAGCGTGGCATGCAAGTCATGTCGCACATGACAAGTCATGATTTCCATATTACCACTTGTCATTTATGTTCGTCATACAGTCATGTCACTCAATGCCAAATTTGGTGTATATCAAGCTAACGAAACGGCCGCGAGCACGCTATGAGCGTGGAATGCAAGTCATGTCTCTCATGAAGTCATGATTTTCATATTACCACTTGTCATTTATGTTCGTCATACAGTCACGTCACTCAATCCCAAATTTGGTGTATATCAAGCTAACGAAACGGCCGCGAGCGCACCATGAGCGTGGCATGTAAATCATACTGTTCATGACAAGTCAGTCATGATTTTCATGATATGACCAGCCATTTACGTTCGTCATAGAGTCATGTTATGCCATACCAAATTTGGTATAAATCCCATTAACGATACGGCCAGGGGAGCACAAAGTCGTAGGCGGCTAGATAGCTAGATAGATAGATACGCTCAAAGTCGCTGAAGTTCGCTAAGAAATGCTTCGCATTTAATACATACATGTATTTTTAATTTTTTAGACTTTTCTCGTTCTGTGTGCAGATGAGGTAGATGGTAGTTATGGTTGAACTTCAGTTTAAATGGAATTCACAAAAAGATTAGCTGTGCTTTAACTCAAGTTTGTTAACACTGTTCCAATGGGTGGCCAGCCAAAGTTTATACCACCCTTCAGAGTCCACTGTGCTGTTGTTTTTCAGAGACCCTCGATAACTACGTACAGTGCAGTATTTGCCTTACCTGATGGAGCCGGTTGACTAGGAGGGTTTGCAGTGCGTGTGTGCAAGACAACCTGCGGTCCCCCTCCGTAGCTGCCCTGCAGGAACTGCCACATGGCCTCCGAGAGGGAGCCATAGTCGCTCCCTGGATTTACACAAGGGATGTTTGAAATCAGGCTATCTACAAGCACATCATAAATAGATGACGTTTTTGGTCACTCTGGCAGGTAAGGCCAAAGGCAATGCTGAGAAGAGTGGTCATGAAGAATCAACAAGAAACAATGAAATGTGCAGCAGTTTAAAGTACACACAAAAAATTGTAGCTGCTCATTTAATGTTAGCTAGTTACTAACAATAAATAATAGAAACTTAAAGCCAATGATAAAACAATGAACAATCAAGTAATCAGTAGGGAAGTACCTTAATAACAGCTATTTATGCAATGTTAGCTAATAACTGGACAAAACCACAGTTATAGTTTATTAAAACAATGCCAGCAGGAAGGTGGTTTACTCTTGTCATGTGAGAGAAAGAAAAGACAAATGGGTTTTTGTATTATAAAAAATAGTTCCTATCTTGGGATGATGATCAATGCGATTTGAAACTGATATGACTTAAGGAACAAAATCATTTCACAGCACAAGGGGGTGGTATAGTGACTTCATAGTGGCAGTGCAAGAACACTTTCCATGGCACTTACACTTGTAGTTCCATTGCACAATTGTATATGGGACGATTTGAATATGAGTGAGTTTAAATTAGAGCTGTAATTAGATTGTCACAAGATGGATCCCAAACTGCTGAAGCATGTTCTAGTTTTCAAAGCATTAGTGTTTGATAAAGCGACAGCTCTAGGGCAGATGTAGCGGAAAAAAACTTCCTGCACTAGTAAGCTAATCTCTTGTAACTAATAAGCAATGTTAATTATTTAATGAAAATGAATATTTCAAGTGAGATTATTATGTGAATGCCAAGGTATTGCAATAGAGGTGCCAGAATTTCACTACAGACAAATCACATTAAACACCTTACCAGGTCGCAAACTCTGCTGGAGGGAGTTTGAACCCCTGGGAGCAGCACATATGCACCAGTTGTCTATGGGACCAGGAGCCTCTGCAAAAACAGTGTGCACAATTCATTTGGAGTTTCTGAGCTTGCATTTTATTTAGAAAGGACATCCTTTGCATTCTGATACTATATCTGCAAAAAGCAAAAAAAAAAGAAAGAAAAAAAAAGAGAGAAAAACCAGAAGTCTAGTATAAAAGAGCTAAACACCTCTACCTCAACACACAGGTAACTTTCACTGTAAGTACAATAATAGGTCTTAAAAAGGATATAAGTGAATGCAGGCTGTGACTTTCTTGCCTAAGACACTTTTCAGGCTGCTCAGCATACCGTAAAATCCAAAACAAGCCCCAAGACCACCCCCCCTCCTCCCTTCAGCAAGTTGAAATTATATTACGGGCAAGATTACGGCAGGAGGGGGCTTGCTGCACTTATTTGAAATTAGCAGTGAAATTGGAGGGGGTGCTTGCTCGGGATTTTACTGTACTCCCCTGCATCACATTATTAGGCTGTATTAAAGATAGATATAGCAACAAAAAAAAATTAAAGCAACTTCATCCCAGTGTTGCCAAGCTTGAAGGAAGTGCGGAGCTGGGCAGCCTTCTTTGTTTCTCTTCAGTTGTCTCTTTCTTTCTTGTCCTCCTTACCAGTCTTTTCTGCTTTCTTCTTTTTATTGCTATTTATTTCTATTCTTCTTTCTATTTTTTTCCTTTCTTTCTCTTTCTATTTCTTGATTGCTTCCTCTTAATTTTTATACATGGTTCGTGCTTTCTCTTTTCCCTTACCATAGAAGTCATGTCCGCACTTTATATAATCGTCAAGGCGCTCGAAGAACAAGAGCAAGAAAACTTCTCTTTGGCGCGAGCAGGTGCTCAATATGCTACTGTTGGCTATGCTATATGTAGTTTTGCCTTCGTTATGATCATCATCAAGGCACTTGAAAAACAAGAGCAAGAAGACTTCTCTTTGGCGCGAGCAGGCACTTAATATGCTACAGTTGGCTATGCTATATGTAGTTTTGCCTGCGTTAATATCATCATCAAGGTGCTCGAAGAACAAGAGCAAGAAGACTTGCGTTAAAATCGTCATCAAGGGCCTCGAAGAATGAGAGGAAGAAGCCTTCTCTTTGGCATGAGCGCGCGCTCAATATACTACAGCTGGCTATGCTATGTATGTGGTTGTACCTGCGTTACGCCAAGCGACGACGACAGCATACGACAGCCTGGCCCCCTAGAGTGCTCCGAACTTAAAAGCATTGAAGCGTTAATACCGTATTTCCCCAGCTTGCATCTACATGCAAGGTCTGATACGCAGACCTGTCAAGTTGCAGAATGCTGTCAATGCACATTAACAAAAGATTCAGATGGCTTGCAGGCAGGGGCAATGGCTAGTTTATTTATTGAGACGGTCTAACCTCGTGAATAGCCAATTTCTGAAGCAGTCACTGGTGCTCACATTAACAACATACCTAGCATGCACATCTGATAAGAGATTTAAAGCCCTTGCAAGAAAAATAAGCAATACATCTTGTTTTAAACAGTATCAGCTCATGAATCTTTCTTAAAAGGGACACTAAAGGCAAATAACAAATTGCGTCAGAGTGAAAGGTCAATGTTTGGGAATGTCTAAAACGCCAATATTATCAACAGCAGTGCTCTACTAATCGAGAAATTAAGGCAAATGTATGACACCACATGCGCTACGAGTGGGACATCTAGGAAACGATCCCAATGACATCACAGCTACCGGCTACAATTAATCACTGGTAATCAAACCAGCTGTGGTAAAAAAAGAAGCTTCCGTGCATTACAACACGTAATAAAATGCTCCTTGTCCGTTTCTGTTTGATTCATAGAAAAAGGAACCGCCTGGCGTTACTATGGGGAAAGGCGCGAGTGGTTCAAAAATTGCGTTTTCGCTTGGTTAGGCTGGATAGGTGGCGCCATCTAGCGGAGCCCAGTTGCACCAAGCAAGCTGAGTATTGTTCATTGGCCGTTGTTGTTGCTGTGGCTCCCGCTACTTTCGCTCTGCTGCTGCTAGTGTCAGCGGCCGCGCAGTAAAGGTGGGCAACGTTGGGCATGGAAACAGTGACATCAGAGATTCCGCTTAGGCAGGTGATTTGAAGTGCGCTAACGCGATGCGGACCACTAAAACGTGATTTTATTTCAAACTAAGCATTTCCTTGGCACGAAAGTAGCACTACGAGGTTTCTGGACCGCTATTTCAGCAATCAACGTCGACTTAATATTTCCCTTTAGTGTCCCTTTAAACAAGTTTTCTTGAATGCACCACATAAGAATGGAGTTTGTGGGAGTCAAACCCTGCTTCTGCAATGCCTTTCCTGCCATCCCCACATTGTTGCACTTAGCTGTGCAGGCGCGTTAATATACTGCAGCGCCTGTGCTGTTCTGTCCATCAGTAAACTGGAACCTAATACTGCTGGCATGGCCCTCCACTACAGGCCTATGGTACCTGCACAACTTTAAGGGCATACATAACCTCTGCAGTATGTATTTAACTCCACAAACAGATGGCCTCAATGCCTAAACAGTCAAATGATTTACACACTTTTATTCATGCCAGGCGCTCCTTTTTTTTGTGTCAGATGTAAAAAAAAATGTTGCCAATGACTACAATGATTACTGGTGCATTGTTACTACAATGCACCAGTAAGCATTGTAATAGAAAAAGGACCGAAATTTCAAGTTAGAGGAAAGGCCCACTTAAGAGAGGTAAGTGGTCACTTACACTCTCTTAAGTGGGCCTCAATTGGCTGTAAATGATATAAAATTTGTGTACACATTTACTGGAACAATGTCCTTTTCACTCATATAGCCATAACTGGTTGTGCCAGTTTGGATGATGAATATAAACAGTGGATGGCCACTAAGATGCCCCTTCAACTTGATTCTGCTTTAACTTGATTTACGTTCAGAAGAGGAAATAAACATGGGAAAACGGACCAATCAGACAGTTAAAATTTCATATCATAAGAAAGTTTCCAGACAGTAAACAGTTTAAGGATTTTGTCATAAATAAACTTCTTTACCAAGTATGAGCACATGCAAAAGCCCTCACAATGCATGTGCCAATTGGGGAAAACTGACAATCAAGTGCTTTGAAAGATGTGGGAAAGGGGTGAGGGAGGTTTGCCACACCCTCCCCTTGTATGCCCTCAGAGATAGGAGCTCCGCTCTCCTGTTCTCCAACCTTAAGCATCCATTATCCTGGCGCGGGACACCCAATATTCATGCCAATCCACACAGTAACCCCATCTGTAGCCTCTTTACCTAGATGCCTGCCATGAGTCAGTGGTGAAAGCACATCTATTGGTTATGTTTACTTATTCTGTAATCCTAAAGATCAGTTTCCCAGAAAAACTTATTTTTTGCTCCGGAATCATTGTTCCACTTCTCCTTAATAAATCCCTTAAAAAATTTTTATAACAGAAGGACAACTCTCTAATGAAAATAAAACTTGATTTGCATTAAATAATAACTTCCTATTACCCAAAATTAGAACTAATTATGGTAGATTCACTTCTCTGTAGGGGCGTACGAATAGTGAAATTTCATCTCGAATCAAATAGTGCCGAATAGTGGCCAAAATATCGAATACAAAAGATTTTATTGAAAATTGGAAGAAAAAACAAAGAAATTAGATCTACTCATGTCCTCGAGCACATAATGCGGTGAGTGACAGCTACCTGAAAGACTACAAATTGTAATGCAGAAACACAAGCTGTTCCACATGACCTGGCTTCAGGCTCTCTCACAGTCATGTTATGATGTTTCCTGCGGTTGAAAACATGTGCTTGCTAGGCACCTCAGTAGCAGGGATGGGAAGTTGTCGCAAAGCAATTTTGGTGATACCTGGATAAATGCAGCTCCATGCTCTTTCCAGTACTTCAAAGGATTGTCGTATTTTGAGATCAGGGATTCATTGAAGTATTCTTGAACCTCTTCACTATAAGGTCTGAGCTCAGTGAGCTGGTTATTTTTAACGCTAGCAATTCGACAGCCTCCCAGACTGTTCCGTGGCCTTCTTTGCTGGAGTCATGACTTGTTGATGGCTTCGAGCATAGCTTTGGATTTTGAAACTGCCTTGAAACGAAAGGCCTACTTTAACGACGTAAGCGTTAGTTTAGCCGCCACCCTTTAACCAAGCTGCACCATTGGCCTTTGTTGAGTTTTAGATATTCGTCCTGTCGAATTATTTGAAACTTTGAATACTACCTATTCGAAAGTCTAATCGAATTATTCAATTAGGCATTATTCGATTTGAATTTGAAACTCGAATATTCGCACACTCCTACTTCTCTGTTCACCGCAATGTTCTTCTGGAGCAGTGTTCCAAGAGACGCAAAGCTGTTTCGGAGTGTAGGCAGTTTTAACCCTTTGTTGCATGGCAAAAACCTACGCATCTAAACAGCGCTTACTTTTGGTTTTCTGTTATTTTGCATTCAGAAAAAGCAGAGAAAAAAAATCTTGTTAAAGTCAAACCTTTATTTAATAAGATACAGAATGTCCACTACAGTGGACAACATGCACAAGAGGTTCAATTAGTGAAAGTTGCAAAAGTTTTTTTCAGCCGTCGAGCTGTCTTGCTCGGAACAAATGAACACAAAAAATTAGCTGCAGTACAACCAGAAGAGTAACAAGAATTTTTTTTTCAAGTGGGGGGGGGGGGGGGCTAAGGGTGGTTGGGGGGGGGGGGGGGCTGAGGGGGTTCAACTATTTTGAAAAATTGATCTTGACTTCGCTAAGCTGCAATATATACAGCTCGTGACTACGAGTGCTTCTTCTATCGCGTGCATTGAATAAAACATACCAAATCACGATTTCATCTGTTTTATAAGAAACAAAGAAAGTGAAGAACTTGAATTACCCGCCATAGTAGGAGTCTGCCAATTTGAACAAAAGTGCAGGAAAAAGCGTGGGACAGTGGCGCGATCTAGCACGGCGAATGAAAACCCTGTTTTGTCCACTTTAGTTACCAATATGCATATGAGCGTTTCGGACGCACCACAGCTGCGTTCCCGCCATGCATCGTGTCCACTACAGTGGACATATTTCAAAACTTGTTCTAAAAAATTATCTTCACTTCGCTAAGCTGCAATATTTACAGCTCTTGTCTAAGAATGCTTCTTCATGGCATGCAATCAATAAAACATACCAAATCGCGATTTCATGTGTGTCATAAGAAAAAAAACGTGAAGAAGAACTTGACTTATCCGCCGAGGTAGGAGTCTGCCATCTTGAACAACAGTTCAGGAAAAAGCGCGGGACCGTGGCGCCATCTAATGCGGTGAATGAAAACTATTTTGGTCCACTTTAGTTACCAATATGCGCATGCGCGTCCAAGAGGCACCACAGCTGCTCCAAAAATTCCAAAAATTTGTCCACTATAGTGGACAGCATGCAACAAAGGGTTAACAAGCAATTACAGTAGAATCTCATTAAATGGAACCTGAAGGGACCAGGAAAATGCATTCCATTTAACAGGAGTTCCATTTACTGAGAGATGAACACGGGTGCAGAATACAAGCACGAAACCAATCTTGTCAGAAGCACTTGTTCCATTTCAGCAGCAGTTCCGTTTAAGAGATTTCCGTTTACTGAGAGTCTATTGTATTTTCATACTTATTTTACTTGTAACTAATCTGTTGTAATTTATGCTGTTCTATCGGTTCTATATTGCTTTCAATCATATTTGTTCAATCCAATATCAAAATTCAGTTCACTCGTTTTCAGGTGTCTGAAGTTGTTGCAATTTCGCCACTTTGTAACACGTCACTTTATCTTTTTTTTGTTTCCCTGTTATTAAACAGCACATGATATTATTCAGTATAACAGTATTCCATTTATGAGTTCAACTATTTTTCTACATTACTACATGTTAGTATTTGGGCTAGTTTGCTGCATTTTCATTTGTATTAACCTGATTTATATTGTTCGTTTCAATTCTTACAACATGTAATTCAGTATATTTCGATATCATATTTTAGTTCATTTGCTGTCAAGGGTTATTGCTTCTGTGAAACTTATTCTTTCCTGTGGAGTTGCTTTTGCTTTTACTTGATTTGTTTTCTTTTTTGATCAGTACAGGAGGTCCTCTTGCAGCCTTGAGCTTTGGGACCTCCTTCTGTATATTGCGTTGCTATGTAACATTTTTTTTTTGAATTAATAAAATTATTTTTCCTTCAATATCATCAAATCACACTCAGTAGTAGGATGGTATTTTTTCTTTTCTACTGCACTGCTGTCTTGATCTTATGTTTTATTTCCTTGCTTTTTCCAGGCATAGCACACTGCTCATAAGCAAACTTGTGTACTGCAGGGAAGCCAACAAAACTCGCACCTCTACAATTGCTTTGAGACCCTCCCACTGCTGACAATGACACGGCAATGTGGAAGTCAATCCAGCAGTGGGCACAACAAGGAAATACCAGCGGAGCCAGTGGACGACTGGCCAGATGGTAACCATATTAGCATGAGGTGGAGAAACAACAACTGCAAAATGCATAAGCTACCCCTTGTATACCGGAATGAATGAGACATTCAACTCCAGTGCTCACCTGTATCCTTGCGCCGCACAAAGGCTTCCCACTGCTTAAACCAGGCCATGCTGACCTGCATAGACCACCCCAGGGCTGTCCTGGTTTTGCTGAAATTCTCGGTTCAGCTGGAATACAAAGACACCTAAAGTTAGTAATGTTAGCTGAACATAACAATGCCTAATATAGCTTTAACAGTACCGCCAGAATGGCATCATTAGAACTTGAAGAAAACGGCGCTAACGAAACCAGATGGCGACAAAGAGACAAACACAGCACAGCACCACGTTTGTCTCCTCTTGCAATTGTCTCATTTTCAGAGCTACTTTCTTCAAGTTTAGTAATGTATAGCCCAACCTAATATACTACTGCGGCATCAATTTTCTAGCGCGAATAGCTCACCCCCCATCAAAGGAAAATTTCATACTGAGCCCGCTGTGACAGTACTTACGAATGGACATTGTCGTTTCCAAAGCCATTGGTATATTTGCTAGCGCACGCTTGCTCTCTCCTACAAGACTCGCGAGCTAGACCCCTTGGCAGAAATCACTTGGTGTTTAGTCTATTGGAACTGCTTAAACATTTGGCTACTATTTTTCGAGTCGGGGTAGCATAGAATAGAGCTGAAGCGCAAGCTTCTCATGGAGCTTGGCTGGACTTTAGGATGACAGTTTTCGTGCTGAGTAGGTACGATGGCCATCATGGGGTATCACCACGTGCTGGAGCAGGCCTTGTCTGAAATGCTCAAAGCTGTGGCGTACGCTGACATAGCTTCTTTCCCCCTTGTCGTCCTTCCCTGTGTACGTTCCTGTGTCCTTGTCAGGACAAAAGTACAGAGAAAGCACTCGGAGCCTGCGACAAATTCCAGTGACTCTGTTTATATCTGACGGATACAAAAAATGTTTGCTGCAAAGGATTCGGGAGCCAATAGATCTCGATAGTGAGGTCATTCGATGATCACTTGGAAAGGTTTTGCAGGGCCCCATTTAAAGCAAGCCTTTCCTTGTGGCACATACAGCTATGGTGTTATTTGTAGAAGTCCACAGTGACGCACTACTGCAGTCGCACACCACACGCTTGCTGCACAGTCTTCTGTGCGTAGCCTGCTCTGTTTTTCCTCCAAGAAAGCAGCACAGGCACGGACTCCTATGCCATGGACTCATAGAATTTGCTAATTGGCTCCTCTGATTAACTAATGGGCCCTATTGCATTTGTTAGACTGCAAGTTGGTTTTTGGCTGGTGTATAGGGCCAGGTTGTATAAGCACCGCTTCAGAGTTTTTGAGAGTCGAAGGACTGCAAATTTCTTTCTGTTATGCAATCATGCCTGTCATGTGTCCTTGCTTCTGTGCATAGACAGCTGTTTCCCCACAAAAATAATGTTGGAAGTTAGCACACTATTTTAACTGCAGTAAAAGCTCGATATAACGAAGTAGGTAAAATCAGCAATTTACTGCGTTATATCAAAACTTCATTACATTGAAAGTTCAAGCTTTTTTATGCAATGTATAGTTGCTGAAGATTTCATTTTTACATGATAAATGTTGCATGATGTTTCAATACTATGGCAATGCAAAAAAAAAAATCTGATCTCAATGACGTAAGAAAATAATTTTGTTGAACCCGAGATTTGGCAACAGAGATCTGATGCCGCACAGATGAAAATTCTCTTCACAGCGCTGTATGCCACGCATGAAATAATAAAATAAAATAAAATAAAAAATAAAGACAGTTTTGTCGAAAGGGTGAAGCTATGTATGTGATAGCAACAAATTGGAATGTTGTACAAAAAGAAAGGCTAGCAGCTAGCTCTTTTAGCATCTGATCTGGTTTAACTCAACAAACTGCTGATGTAATGAAACGTAGCGGCTGGAGCGAACGAAACGATCTTCATGTTCTCTAAAACTTCAACACAAACTTAGTACTGAGAAAACAGCACGTACAAAGGTATGAGCCATTTGCTGATCCCTATCAAGATACAGCACATGCGACCGCTGGCAACAGTGCCCGGCCTGTCAAAGTACACAGTTCCTGCCGGAGCCACGGGGCTTTTTTCGAGTTCTGTAGAAATGAGCTCTGCTATACTATCTCCAAACAAACAGCGATACCCTTTTTTTCCATCGATAAAAATCGCTTGCAAGATACCAACCTTATAGCGACATCCATTTCCTGAACGATTGTAATCGCTTGTAAGAGAGCTCGGAGCTTGTTACATTTACTACTACAGTTGAACCTCGTTATAACGAACACTGATATAGCGAATTATCGGTTATACCGAAATGAATAAGAACTTTGGTTGGCCATGCTTCGTTTCAATGACATTTATTTTTATAACGAAACTGAATATGCGAGCGCCACCATGATATCGGCTATAACGAAGAAATATTTGGATTGCACGAGGCTTAAAATTGGAATGGTAGCAATAAAAAGCAAAAAAAATTATTGAAAAATGATTCACAGCCACATTTTTTTTATAAACGTGGTTGTGACACTAAAACTTCGGTTAAAAATGTGTTCACATTCTTCTTCAAATAAATTTGAATGCACGGCTGTTTTGTCAAACAAACTTTGTTTTGTTGTAATTTGACCTTATCTTTCGGTCTACCCAGTTTGAAGTGCCACAAGGACACATTTAGAGGGCCCCTAAACCACCCAGAGGTCGAAATTTAGTTGTGGTGGGTAAGTTGTGCACGAGTCTACAACAAACACATAGCCGTGTGAATTTTTCGAAACGCTGCCGTAATAGCGGAGTTAGACGCGTTTGATGATCGAAATGCGGCGATCGCTCCTTTCACTCTTTCCTTCGCTACCCTCCGCTGGTTTCCTCTTTCACAACCGCTTTGCCCTCCTCACCGAGTTCCCCTCGGCACAACACGATGAAGAACAAGGAGCGCGGGCAGCTGCTTGCAGACTAACCGGAATTCGTAGGTTCTTGTTGGACCAATCGCAGCATGATTTGCGCTTCGCGTCACATATTCAACTTCGTGACGTCACGCACGTCACTACTGAGGCTGGAAGGGCCCGGAGAGGAGAAAGGATTGTTTCTTGGAATTTGTGGCGCTGTCACGTGTGGCATCGTTGATCGTGACGGCATTCTGCACACGATGCGCGTGTTTACTTGAAATGTTTGAAAAAATATCGGAGGTGGTTTAGGGGACCTTTAAGGATTGTGTCGTTTATAGTGGGTTTGAAGCCTAGAATAATTTTTTTGTATCCAAGATATTAGCATGAGCCAGATCGTAGATTTGTTAGTGCTGATTTCTATATCTACTGTTCCATCGAATATTGGATATAAAGAACAAACTTATGGTTCCCATGCTGCTTCGTTATAACGAGGTCTGCATTAACAGCTGGTTATGCTTATAACTTGACACACAGTGTCGGCAAAAACACCACATTGGGCGCTGATGCATGGCACGTGCAGCGCAGAATATGACTATGCCCGACTGTGCTGCTTCGGGACGGTTGAATATTGTGTGATAAAATGCACCAGGATTCGTGCATGCCATGCATCAGCCCATATGCTCTCCCACTCTGCCGCTCCGAAGGATAGTAGAGCATTTATACGCGCCATTTGCACATACATCACTGCTGCTCCACTCCAGTGGCCTCTCTCCAACGTGAGCAAAAAGCGCTCACAAAAAGCATGTTTAAGTCAACCATATGATTGCTGGCACCATCAGAATTTTCAGTTTATTCCCTTGGATTACTCTGAGGTTGCAGCGAAACTTGGTTACATTTAAATTGTGGATAAACACAGTGTTACACTGAAGCAAAAATTCACATGGTGCTCTATGGATATAAGCTTATAAAAACTGAAACACTTCTGTTATGTCAAGAATTTTGTTATATTGAAGTTTATGCATATTTCTTTTTCCTACATACCAGCTACCATTATTCTCCCTGAAACAATGAATCAATAAGGCTTATTAAGTATGTGCATGGTTGAAAACCTTTACAAGAAGTTGAACACGCTGTCTCTGTCTTCTATTCTTCACAAACTTTTTACGTACTGAATTCACATATACCAGCATGGAAGTGTAGAAATCAAAGTGCTTTGAAATACTAGTGACATTTGTCCCCTTTTCTTACAGACTTGATAACTAATTTTGGAAGTCTTATATTTATCTATGCAGAAGTTCTAACACATTCAAACGCCAGTATTCACGTACAAGCACTGTTATTTGGATCCACCAGTAAGAGCAATTAGCTGCTCAGAAATGAAGAATGCTCTTTTCTCGCAAGAGCCTTGCTTACTGTGATGAAGGTATCCAGCTCAGCTTTACGCCTCCTCTCTAAAGCTTCCTGCTCACTCGCACAGGTGGGACATGTGTAGAGATGGGTGCAGGCAGGTCCTCCTCCAAATCTGCATTAATGCAGAGACAAATAGCAAAACTCACCCCTGTGTCGCTGTGCAATGATAAAATTGCTGAGCATCATAGAAGGCATCTCCTAATCTGTGAAATGCATAATGAGGGTACCACAATATTGACGACGAACTAGGAGTTTGACAGTACACATGTGAAGTCGTGGAATGCATTTGGCAAAAATTATCAAACAACAATTTTTTTTAATCAATTCGAAATGAAGATCCCTCCTGGTTGAAAAACACAATTGTGCCCATTATCACAGAAAACGTGTATAATTTATTTCCAATACCTCAAAGGCCCCTGTTTAGGGGTTTTACATGAGGGGTGGGCAACAATTTAACATAGCACATGTTTTACAGCATCTTTGAAAAGTATTGAGCTCTCCAATACGTTTGAGTATCTCCAATACTCAAACACACAGTTGAATTCAACGCATGATTTTCAGAGCAGAAAAAGAGAAAAATACTACGTATGTGGTAATCTCGACCCATTTTTCTAGTCATAAAAAGGAACGTGTGCCTTCTGCGATGTTAGCACATACCCTTTGACTTGTGCAAGTGTAATGAGTTTCCGCATAAGAATCACAGCTGCTGAGCATTGGTCAGGTGTTTATCATACTGGTCTCCACGTTATTGGACTGGTAGCACCTTTCAGTTCAGGCACGGAAAATTTTAAGATGACAGCATTCTTAGCCTGAGATGTGCCGGAGTCATGAAGAAGTCAGGGCTGCCACACTGGCTTTCAGTCCCGAGCGGCTGTGGAGCACCTGGCCGTGTGCCATACAGGATATCGTGTTGCACAGCGGACCATGATAATACTGATTTCAGAAGCTGCAGTTGAAGTGTTGCATTTGTCTTTTTTTTTTCTGTTTGTATTAAATGCTTTTGCATTCAGCATTACCTTCACAACAAACACCGATCAACTTCCCCAGCTTTCCATTCTGCTTTAACAAGTAACAATAGATATAATACAGAAACAACAAACATGGAATTGTAACAGAAAAGATAAGATAGAATTGGCTGAACACTCACAGCAGATAAGTTAGAAGAAAGCAACTGATATGCAAGAAAGACAAGAGGGAGCAGTAAAAAATGAGGGCAGCATAAAATCAAGGAGATGGAAACTTGCCATGGGAAAGAGCAAGATGTTTGCACTGAAAAATAAGCATAGCAGTATTACCAAGAAATTTCGATGATATGGCAAAGGCAGCAGAGAAGTTCAATAGTTTTCAGCTGCGCTGCACCGTATCTAGAGCAGCTGCTCGATTTTTTTTTAATCGCAGTAGCAATGAACAGGATAAACAATATTTAATGAAAGCTTTGTATTACACACGTGTTGATGGTACATACCGCTGTCGCACTCGTCTTCGTTTTTTTTCATGAGTAAGGTGAATAAGTCGATCAGCTAATCTATGACGGCTGTGTGAGATCAGTAAAGTTCATAGTGTTTTTGTGGGGGGGAGGTTAAATGCATAAATTACATGAAACACGCACCAGAATGAAGTTAAATCACTGCTTTGCAGCCAGCAGCTGCGTAGCCCACTGAGAAAAGGAGTCTCTTCAGTGTTCATTTGACTTTCTGGTTAATCTCTAAGCTATATGATATCACTGCCATATCTGGCCACCAAATCCAAGGCTAGATGCTGTTGCATGTATTCATTTCAATTTGGTCTTTTTTTTTTCCTTCCCACACTAGTGCTGCCACTATTATTTTTTTTTTACTAGGGTCCATCACTGAAACATTCTTCAAATCCCATATTCTATCTGCACAAGCAATTTAAGGAATCAGTAGGAGATTTGTAGCCACTTACGAGTCATGTAGATATTCCCAGACAGACTGGGATAGCTGGACGCAGAGCTCTTCTGCAATATGTGCCTTGGCCGGCTGCACACCTGCAAAGCAAAAATGCCAGAATGACGGTGAAATACTTTCGCAGGGCAATTCGAGCATCAATTGTGTGTCCTTAGGGAAGAACACAGATTCAAGGAGACAATGACTGCGAAAAGTTTGCAAAAAAAAAAAAAAAATGTTGTGACCCAGCTGCAACCAATTGCAAGCTTCATTGAGCCTACTGGCTCTGTAGGATGTGGTCAATTTGAAGTCACTAAGGTGACAGTCCACAGAAATACACTAAGACCTCTTTAATCTAGACTTAACTAGACTTAACAGAATAGAAAAAAAATGCCCAAATCAATCAAATGTTGAATTACTGAGAGTCTTAATAGAAGAGTAAACAAATGCCCGCTACATAAACATACTTATATTTATTGAATGAATCCACAAATCTTGTTACTTTGCATAAAAGCATGGCAGAAGTTGCAATTCTCATCATCTCGTGACATTCTTTGCAATGCGGCGGCAAGAGAAAACAAGTGTCTTGATCCAAGATGTGTCTTTCATGAGATGCACTTTCTTGCAGTGCTTAGTACGCTATGAGGATTGCCTTAATTAACCAGAGTGTGGCCAAATATATCAGAATTAATGAGAGTTTGATTAAATAATGCGTAAGCGTGCGAAATAGCATGTTCAAATAAATGAGGTTCAAATTAATGAGGCTAAACTGTAACTGATTTCATTTGCACCAAATTTACTTTGAACGACTCACACATAGCTAAAAAAAATTAGTACAAGCAGTTCAAGAAAGTTCAAACATACAAGCATTGAAATATAACTAAATATCTGAGAATGATAAAACATGCATACCAAAAAGGATACGATCACCCCTTGACCGAAGTCATGAGGGCGAAAGGGAAAAGGATAGCAAGGGACCTTGATAGCAGGGTACAGTGGGCAAAAAGCAAAAAGAAGAATACAAGAAGCAGAAGAAGAAAAGAAGCCCCACCCGCACCCTAAAGTGCAGCAAAAAAGTGATGAAAGAATTGGAAGTGATGGTATGTGAAACATGGAAAAGACTTCAAGTGAACATAGCATTGAAGATTAATTACAGGTTGTAATTGATAGGAAGCCAACAAACAAGACAGAGTAGGAGTGATTTTGGCCTAACAATGTTCCAATTGGTTACTTCAGCTTTTTAATTCCTAAATAAAGTCTTTGTAAGCCTGTAAAAGTATTAAAAAAAATAGCATTAATCTCATATTCATTTTATCAATAATTTTGATAACCCCCCAATGTGGGGCAGAGTGATATTGATACTTTGCCACTTTAAAAAATATCCATACACAAGTGTTAAGTGATTCTGTGAGAAAATGGTCATAATAATTAGGTTGTCCAAACAAAAGTAAAAAGTAATAAACATCATTACAGAAATGAAGCTTAAGGTACAAACCGATGGTTTCTGCAAAATAAAGAGAGAGAGAAAACAAGGTCACGGATTCCATTTCATACAGGCAGGTTGGACTGGTAGCTCACCTCCATGCATACACAGGAAATCCCCGTTGTCAATTGGGCCAGGCTCCGCAAATGTGTTGAACCGGTTTACCCACTGCTTAGATACATAGAAGCTCAGAAGACCAGGCTGAAACGTGCACAAAACAATCTAGTTGACCTAACCTATTAGGTGCCTTAGCAAGACATTTTCACATAAGAAAAAAAAAAAAGCCTGACAGATCAATTGCTTGCATTTTGATGTGCTGTGCATCACAATGACATTTTACACTCTATCACCTTGAAAAAATACCACTCAGTGGCATTAAACAAATTTGATTGATAAAAAACATGAATAAAATATTTAGAGGTGTTAAAACAACCTTTTCTAAAGCACATTAAGAGAACATGATCCCGTGATCCTTTTCTGCTTATAACTCATCCTGGATGTGATTCTTAAGTATGTCCTACCTGCTAAAGTTGTGCAAACCATCTTACTTGTTACAAATTTTTTTTGTGCTTACTAGGATGAAAATCAACTTGCACTTTAATAACCACTTCAATTCCAACCGCTCTGCCCCTTCTGTAGACTACAAGAACTGAAATATGTAAGAATTTGACAGTTACCGTAACACCATAACAAAGCTCTTCTAATCAAATTCAGGGTTTTCAGTGCTGCATGAGGAATAACATTCAGGGACGTGCAGGGGGTGCATGTGTAAGCGCTAAGTTGATAGCGCTCGGCCAAAAGGAAAGAGAGGTAATAAACGAGGCTAGATGGCATCAGTAGCTAAGGCATCTCTGCACAAGTGCATGGTCACTGTATATACAGTCGAACCCCTCAACAACGAAGTCGCCAGGAAAGCGATTTTTGTTCGTTCTCGTGAGAATTTCATTGTCGCGAGAACAGAAAAATACACGCACCAATTACTTCGTACAACCAAAATTTATTTAAAGAAGTAGCTGATCTTGCTCCGTTTCACGTTGCTTTGAAGGAGCTTGACCGATCGAGCCTCGCAGCATAATAAGCTTTGCATAGCTTGGTCATTGTCGCGGGCGCCGAGGAAAGCGTGAGTGATGTCAAAAGCATCAAGAACTTAGGATGAACTTAGTAGCCTGTCTTGCATTTTGTTGCTTTCCTCACTCTCACATTCTTGGCGTACAATTTCAATGATAGCGTTGTCGCTGAGCTCATTGTGCACAATCAGGTTGGCATCAGCATACAAAAAGTCATGCAGTTCAACAGCGTCTGATATCGCTCCATCGATACGGCGAAGTGCGTCCCATGCTTCAGCTAGTGGCTGCACGTCATTGGTGCTTGCAGAAGAATGATACGACCAAAATGTCAACAGCAATGGTCATACCGGTTAAGCAGGAATGCAAATACTAGTGCCAGGCAGTAGCAACCTATGACCATGCTTGAAGGGTAAAACTGGTGTGCGCAAATAAACAAGACAGGGACACAGGAAAAGATGAACAAGGACAGGCGCAAAGTAAATAAAAGTTAGTTGAAAGTTTGTGCCTGTCCTTGTTCATCTTTTCCATGTCCCTGTCCTGTTTATTTGCGCACACCAGTTTTACCCTTCAAGTATGAACCAACTCGCCCAGCTACAAGTTTTATTATGACCATGCTATGTGTGACTGTAGCATGGTGCCGTCGCCAGCGGATATTATGCGTGATCCTTCACACTGGGAGGCTGTGTTGGCCAGCTCAGACCCATTCGTACAAACAAGGGTTGTGGAGTGGGCCACCCAGGTCGCCGACAACCTTGGGTTGACGGCCATCTAGCACGGAATCATCTGCACATACTTTACAAAAAAATAAAGTTTTTTCCGTCCCTGCCAGACAGACGTGCAGCAATAAAATGTAGTAGTGGTCCAGCGGCATTAAATATCATTGAACACTGGCAATCATATTGGCTGTGCTGCATGAAAGCTCATAATATGAGTGAGATTGTGGTATGATAAAGACTCTCGCTTCATGCTTGTGCTAGAATGAGGTGTAAACAGCATGTCGCTCATGAGCATCTGCTATCATGACTGCTGCGTCCTTCTGTAGCTTATGTACAGCTACGGGGCTACATTTGTGATTTCGCTTATCCTGAAATTTCACTTATCTAAAAAATTTTTCCAGGTTCTGCAACTTTTGAGTTCAAAGGAGTTTTAGTGCATTTTGCCGAGTGGGAAGTGCATATTATGCAAAAAGCAAGGTGTGCAGCTTGTTGAAACTAAGTCCCATGGCAATGTTTTAACATTGAAAGCTGGTGAACAGCTTTCCACTCAGCTCACAAACTTTAACAACACAGTACCAGGTCAAGTACTAACTTGAACTCGAACCAACCACACAAGTACATAAGCTGACAAAGCAAGGTCAAGCAGTCAGGTTTACATACTGCTCTGAGCAGAAAACAAGGCATTAGTAGTAAAAAGAATCGTAATAATAATATCTAGGGCTTTACATGCAGAACCACAGTATGATTGTAAGGCATTCAGTAGTGGAGGTCTCTGGAAATTTCGACCATCTGGTGATCTTTAATGTGCTCTGACATCGCACAGTACACAAGCCTCTACCATTTCGCCTCCACTGAAATGCTTCAGCCGAGATCGAACCCGCAACCTTCAAGTCAGCAGCCGAGCACCTTGACCACTGTACCATCGTAGCAGACAGCAGTTGAAAGAAGTACTACTTACTTCATTACGGCTGCGTTCCATGAGCTCGTATGTTCGAGTTCGCCGATTTAGCATCTCCTCTGAAGACTTCCTGCAAATGGAAATATTGGGAGGTGGGGAGAGGGGAGTGGAAAAGACACATCACAAATTTATTTTGTTTAACTGTGACACAAGGCTTGGAAGAAATAATGATAGATTTATAAGGTTTAACGACTCAAATCAACATTACATTTATGACAGGCATATACCACAAGGTGTCTTGGTTAGATTACATTACATGCATCAAGTGCCTGTTAGGTTAACTTTTAGACTTGTAAGCAAGGCTCCTGTGTGTAAGTTGAAATGCTAACTTGTGAAAAGTGTTCAGATTTCTTCATTCATCATTTATCAGTCACTGCACACAAAGAAATATAAAATAGAGCATCAATATTTATAATGTTTAAATGGGTCCTGAACCACTTTTTCAAGTAATCAATGAATATATTGGATCATGAATCTATTGCCACAAAAGTTTCTCGAATTCATAAAGAAGGAGCACGGAGTTACAGAGATTTGTCGTACGCTTTAAGCGCTTTTTCCCTTCTCTCGCCCCGATGAGTGTGCTGAAGGCTACACAGGGAGGGATGGCAAGGGGGAAAAGTTATGTCAGCAGGCGTCATGACCTTCAGTGCGTGTGATGAAACGCGGTCACTCTTTCCTGCTGTCAGCGCTATTGTGGCTACCCTGTAATGTCAACCGAAAATGGAACGCGGCACTGGCACGTGGTGGTACCACGTGGCGAGAAGTGCATATGATCCAAAAGCTGCTGTTGATTTATGTCGGCTATTGGCCAAACATATGCTCATAAAAAGCAAATGTGAAAAGGGCTTGCTAGTCCCCTTTCATGTTCAGCGAGTTTACACACAGCTAAAAACAATCGCTCACTCTCGCTCCAAACATGTCCACAATTTATCTAACTGTATTGCAGAAATGCAAGAAGTATAGACTGCAGTTGCTGGACGACATCTCATTCATGGCAAACAAGCAACCAAACACAGGCATGTGAAGAGCGACAACAATAAAAAAAAAATCAAGGCAACAAGACAAACAACTCATGCTAAAGGCACGTCCCAATTTTAATAAACAACCACAAATTATAGTTGCAGAATCCTCTGTATCCTCCTCCATCGTGAGATGCTTTGCTTGCTTGTTAGTGACTACATTGTGTCTAGGCTAAAAAACACCTGTGATAAAGTTTTTGAACTTGATAACTTTCTCGAAGAGACCCCTTCTTTTTTCCTTCGAATTATTTGAGAACACCAATGTCTCCAATTTTGTTATCATAGGATTATCAGAAGAGAAACACAATGTCAAAGTTTCATTTTTAAATTTCATGCCGAAAACTCAGCACCTGAATGTCAATATGATGTTTTTTTTTCTTCATATCTCGGACTTACTGGCCCAATAAAATTTCCTCAATGTTGTCATATTAAGCCTCTGGCTCCCTTGGAACACAAATTCATTTTGACGAATAAATAATGGTGTACGTCTGGGAAGGTACCATTAAAATGTATGAAGGCAACTTGATGGCACCGTAGCCATCTATATTTTTTGTTCATTTTCCAGTTTACCAAGCATCCTCCCATGGTACAGATCATACCTTTGGTATTGCACAAGGGTAATTCACTAACACAATTGTATTCATTTTTATTCTGAGTGTCCCTTTAAGCCCGTGTTTGTTTTCCTCGTTATATCCATGTTCTTTTCAACAATAATTCATAGTGGCATGTAGTGACATAATTTTGTGTAACCATTTTCCTGTGACATTAAGGGAATGGTAATTAAATTGCTTTGTAAAAAACTTTTTACTATACCATCAGCAAAAAGATTAATACCGTAGCGGTTGAAAATTTTTTGGCAAGAAGTGCCGACAATCTATTTTTTTTCATAGCATGTATACCATTAGTTAGCCTTTCACCCTATACACTGCTTGATATCACTAAGTTGCCTTAATTATAATGGTTCAGTGTGCTATAGCAATTAAGCATGTTCAGTTTCACTATTTCACGTAAATTAGCATGTACTATTAAATTAGTAAAATATATCACACTACAACCTGAGCAATAGAATTTTTCAATGATTCTTGATATTCAGAACTTTTTACACACCACACCCATAACATTATTTCTTTTCAAGTCACAGTATGCCTTAAAATGTGAAAATTCCCTCAAATGCAAAGACGCTCCTCCTGATCCCTCCTCTCCGAGTTGCTATTAAGGCCCTCCAACTGTGGAATCATAATGCATTCATATTGACGGTCATCACCACTGCAAGTTTTGTTAAACAAGATGCTCTCGCATACTCCTCATATATTAACAGTTATCGGCAATGAAGGCTTCCTTACCTTTCTAGTAATCATTTTTGCAGTTTGTGTACTGTGCAAGCAGCTAGGCTGATAGTACAGTGGAACCCCGGTTTTACATCCCCCGGTTTTACGACGACCCGCAACTTTACGACGGATTTGTCCTGCCCGGCGAAAGCCCCATAGACGCAATGCATTAAAAACCCCAATTTTCCGACGCCGCTTTTAAGCCGGAACCCGTGTTTCACGACGATCCAGCCGCAAAGCGAGGGGACCCAATGGCGAACAAAGGGGAAGTCCGCGGGTATCCTTCGTCGCACCAGCAAGAGGGGAACCCCTTCGCATGCCAAGCACTCGGGAAACCGGTTCATTTCGGCTCTTTCCGCCGCTGTTCGCTCGTCTTCCCCTCACCCGAGCGGCCACGAAAGCGTCGTAAAGGGGCGTGGTTGTGGTTTCCCCATTCTTTCCCGCTTTCGTGGCGCAAGGGCGTCGGAAGGATTAAGAGAGTTTTAGTGCCGGGGACCCCCAGCCTCCGGAGGCGCAGGAGTACGACGCTCTTGCGTTCCTTTGTATTCACCGTGCAGCTGGGAGTACAAAGGAACCCAGGAGCGTGCGTACTCGGGAGGCTGGGTGGCCCCGGCACCTGCGTAGCATCTTAGTGGGGGAGAGGTGCTGGTGTAGTTGGGTAGGGGAAATGGGCTAGTATCGCTTGAGGGGGCAAGTGCCCCTTTTGCTCCTTTGGAGGAGACCGGACCTTTTCCGCGGCAGGTGTTTGGCGCAGCTGCTATATCGCTTTGCAGGTGTTGGCCGTGCGCCACGGCAGCCGCGATGGCCAAACTTAGCAAGATTCCCCCCCCCTCCCCCCCGGCTTTTCTTTTTTTCTCTATCATTGGGGAACATGCCTTTTGTGGGTTTTAGAGCCCTGTAGAGCTTTTTGGTAGTTTGCATTGAAGTCTGTCGCTAATCCGTCGTGCTAAACGTGTTTTTGTGGGCATAAATTTTCGTGTTTGGATTTTACGACATGTCCGCATTTTACGACGATTTTTCATGGTCCCGAGAACGTCTTAAAACCGGGGTTTCACTGTACCAAGTGATGTGCACAATGTTCCCAATTTTACAAGTCATCACTTGTGAAACTAGTGCACATGTGCAGTAGAGCATTTTCATACTACCAGATGGCACAACTAACCATCATCAACTGCATTTCTGTTATGTCTTGTGAGGTCTAACTGCAGCTATTTTGCGTATTTTGGCTGGTGATGACAACACAATTACTATTAGTAAACACAGGTAGTAGAAGTATAGACTTCTGAATTTTCATCAGTCTTTCAGCCAAGTGTGAGTTAATTAAAACAGTGAAATTAAGAGTGCACAAAACTTGCTCTCAAGAAAATGACAACGCCCCAAAATATCTACATAAGGTGTTCAATTTGTGTTCACAGTCAAGGGGATGTTCAACTTATGTGCAAGATAACGAAAATTATAAAAAAGAAACCAAATTTACGCTAGGAGAAAGGAAGGAAGGTTACAAACCTGTAGAAGAGGACATAGGCTTCACAATTCTGCACGACCTGGGGCTCAACTGAGGTTACATATTGGTCATCAAACTCGTACCACTGATCATTGAGGTGGTTCAATGCATATGTTGTATAGTGACCAACTGGAAGAGAGTTTTATGAGAAAAGTCTGAGACCTATGAAAAAAATTCCACATGACAAAAAAGCAAAGGCCCACACACAGTTGGATCACATATAGAGTAGAGTTCCGTAATTTTAGAGACTGGTTATTTCAATCCCAACTGACAGTACTGGACCAGTGCACAACATACCCATGGGCTAAAATTTTCATTATGTATTTTGATTCTGAAATTGGTCCTTGAAGAATTCAGTTGAATGCAAAAAACAATGAATATAAAGAAGTGAATGCCATTCCCCTTTAAATTCTCATATGTTACATATATTTAAAACGTTTTAGCAAAGTAAGATTGTCTTACTGAAGGATACAATGAACTAGATTTCTCTCTGAAAAATAAAAGCCCAAAGATCCAACCCAATGTAGGAATCTAAACTAAGCAAAGCTTGTTAATTGAATTAGCGAGGTAGTAGCAATATAATGATCACAGCGTCATCCCTTGTTGATGCTAGCTGTATGCATCATGAGGACAAAGGTGATGACGCTTGTTGACGTAGAATGTTAAATGGTGTATGTACAGAGAAGTATGGCAGATATCTAAATACATCTTAAGCTTCATGCTCTATGTGTAACAGTGGTACAGTAATACTAAGGGATAGGCTGAAGATGGGCATGACCTGTGTCCACTGCAGCAACCTTTGCCAACATTGATGAATCACTACATTCATATACAAAGTAAACTATGAATACAAATGGGACATGATGACTGACACTAGGAAAAGTGGCATTATATGGTTAAACAGCATCTTTACAGTGGACACTCGATAAGTACCGTATATATTTACATAATGATTGTGCATTTTTCTAAAAACTGACATAGACTTTGGGGTGCTATCATTCCGTGGAGTAAAATTTTGGGGAGAACTTACAGAACTGAGAATTAAAAGAATCAAGTTGAAGAAACGTACCTCTGCAATGAAAACGTGCAAGTTCACTGTGCATTGCATAAAATGCTACAAGGAAAGCCCGGTGTGTAAGCGAGAGGTATCAAAAAAGATATGTGAAAGAATCAGACGAGCCCATGTGCAGACCTTGCCCGACCAAAAAAGTCGATTGTATCATACAAGCCCATATTGTGTCAGCAATTTAGCAACAGCTAAGCAAAGCCTTCTGTCGTCGCATTGCGCACTACATATGATGACGCAGACACTGCGTGGGAGCATCTATGGTCTCCTTTACTTAGGAGACCGTAGACAATGTGGCGGCACTCCTTCCTATGCCTATCATTGTGCCAGTGAGTTCTTGCTGTCAATGCCGTTTCGAGATATGATGCATATAGTGCCACGGGACACAGTGGACGCCTCGCAAAATAGTCAACATATGGCGCTGTCAGTGCACTCGCATAGTAAGTTTAGGGTGCAGTCATTGCGCAGGAAGAACTTCCAAGGGTGTGATCATTATGCCAGTGTGATCATTATCATTATGCAAGTAAATATGCAAGTAAATATGGTACAATATGCCATAAATAGGAACTCGTGCAGCTGTGAAATTTTTAAAAATGGACTTTTTTGAATATGCACGCACTAAGAATCCTGAGAAAATAATGCGTCAGCATTGTTCTAAGATGGGAGACAAAGTATGAAGCTCACAGCCTGCTGTTCCATGATGGCAGATGACAGCCATAAGGTCATATGTTGTGGCAGACCGTGGACACTCTGAAATGCAACAGAAGCATATAGGTTACATGAAACAAAAAACATGGGCTCTACTATTGTTTGCTACATGAATTTTCCAAGAACAGTTATGAAACCTGAATGAGCACAAAAATAAAGTTTGCAATTTTCAATAAAAATGTATTTACACTAGGAATCTTGGCTAAAAAGCCAACACACCCATGCTGCATTATTCTCTAACAAGTATATTTCTTGATACAGTGGGTAGGAAAGTTTGCGGCTGATCTGCTTTGTTTCATAAAAAATTCAAACTGGCCCTACAACGGGCACGATGACAGCCTCCAAACATTGGGCTGCACTTTACTGTGTGTGACGTGCAAGAGATAATATTTGCTTATTATCAATACTTACAAAAATGGACACTGGCAGGCCAAAACTGCCCTGGCAAAATTGTTATAAAGAACTCACAGACCACAATCATGCTGGCATAATCTTTCTGGTGCCACAAAGATGTCTACATTTGTGACTGCACGCTGACTTGCCCAACAGAGGAAAATAACCATTGCAGATTGCATAAAACAGAGCAAAAATATTTGAACCCAGAATTTTTAACGTATGTAGAATAAAAAAATGGTCATTTCATAATTACCTTCTCATTGTAAACCTACTTTGTTCATTGTTTTCCAGTAACAGATATTTAGATGCACATGGCATGCTGTCACTTCTTTTTTCATGGCCCCTTCAAGTTCACCTTACAGGAAGTCTACTGAAATTGAAGGCAGCATCGCTGCACCTTCATGAAGGGTAAGGTCTACTGCTTGCCACCAGTGACAATGCCCCTTTACTCTGCTGCAGCTATTTACAGTCATTGTATAAAAAATAATCTGAGCAGTTAAGATTAACCAGTCAGTACTTGCCTGCTGGTGGCAAATTTGGCAAAGCACCAGTCCCAGAAGAAAAGAAAGAGTGAGGAATAACCACAAAAACAAGATGACAAAGAAATAGCGGGGAAAAGAAGCAATATTAGTACTTGATGCACCACGTTCTCACTAACCAGAATGCAAGAATGGCGCCATGTCGAGACCCTCCAGTGGAAAGGAGACATAACTGCTGATCTTGCTTGAGAACATCACCTCGTGCCGAAACCGCTTCAGATGAATACACAGCACCTGTGCAGACCACAAAAGTCTCAATGAGCCCAGATTGTTCGGTATCCCAGCACTACTCAGGGCAAAAGACTTGCCAAGATCATGATAAAGCAGACTTTAAACTCAACTGTCTCCAGAAATAATTATACAGACCGTTCCCTCCTTCAAGTATTTGCAAGTTCTTCCAAAACAACTGATACTATACCATTGCTACATAAAAACATCAACATAAAAACAAGTTAGGCAAAGTCACTGAATGCACAAAAGCTACACCTTAAATGTAGAAAATAGGGTAACAAAAGTGTGCACTCACCTCTGGAAGCTGAAGCACCCTTGAATACTTTATGCCATTGCGAAGCTTGCAGCACTTGTCGCAGCTGTACATGTTGTCACCTTTTAGCTCATCCGCAGAAAAGAAGGCTGCTAAGCAATCCTGCAGGGCAACGCCAGGGCCCCATAACCACCTAGACATAATACAAAAACTCGATCTTAAGGAATGCAACAGAAACATGATATGCATTCAGCAAAAGTACTTAGAGGCAGCTACATGCACCAGCAATACACATTACTTAAAACATAAATATGTTTCAAGGGCAAGCGAGTGTGCCACAACACCCCAAGTAGTTGCCCCCTAGAAGACACTATTGATTAGAAAAGGTGGGTGATTAGCAAACTAATAACACGTTTCACGAGCATTTGCCAACAGTGTGTGTGCCAACCACATACTGCTCATAAATGTTTGCTACAGCCACTGAAAGCCCCACTGATAATTCGCAAAAGTAGGCTAAGTTAAGTAGTATGTGGTGGGCATAGTAGTGATGCAGAACTATCGGTAAATGGACTATCGATAGTATCGATAGTTCTTTCTTAGATTATCGATACTATTGATAGTCCATTTACCGATAGTTCTGCGTCATAACGGGGCACCCATACACAGAACAAATAACAGAAAATATCGACAGTTTTTTTTTAGCTATTGATAGCATAAAGAAGCTATCGATAGTACGAGTATCGGTAAACAATCGATATTATCGAGAGTGCAATCAATAGTACTATCATCAGGAGTATTGCGGCCGATAGTATTAATCTATAGTTTTGTGAATAATTATGCTGTTGTTGGATGGCGATATTGCCAAATGATTTGCGATAGCCTGCTATCGGCAGTACTCAGTTCGCTTAATTTATGAGCCCTCTTTTGGCGAAAGAAATAAATTATTGCCACAATCAAAATGCTGGAATATATCCATAAATAAATTCGGATTCAAAAGTAACCAGTTATACCTTATAATTAAAAACTTAGCTTTTGATATTTTTATTTTGAAATCACAAAATGCAATATAAGCTTGAAGCGCACCGCGCAGTTTCGCCACATGTGACGACTTCCTTTCTGCTAAAGCTGAACAGTTCAGCTTAATGATGTCAGCCAATCATTCTGCTGAAGCAACGCAAGCATGTCAACTTTCTTGCCCTTCTGCCTGCTTCTCCTGCTCCGCCATACACTACCACGCATTCGGAGAATAAAGTTTATGCTGTAATGAATTCGCGGTTCATTTTTATACTATCGATTGTACAGTGGTAAACTCTCATGTCTAGAAAGAAGGAGCGTCGTGCTCGGAACTGCACGGGCTTCATCTGCAGTCGTCAATACGCCACACCTGAGCATGCGCGGTGCCAACTGCGCGCGTGCGTTACACTTTTGATACTTGTTTATCACTGCGGATATAACAACTGCTTTGGCCGTAAAGCACTCTGAACGGTTAAAAGAAAAAAAAAGAAAAAAACGAAGTCCACCGTTTTCGGTATTATACTAGATACCATGAATCGAGAATAAGTTCACAGTATAATAGGAGCCAATCCGGGCAACTGCATTTTTCTTTCTTTTTGGCGCACACAGTTGACAGCGCTTCTGATGGCCAAAGCAATTATCGCAGCCGCAGCGATAATCAAGGACGGAAACTGGTAGGCGGGCCCATTATTGGCGCCGCGCATGCTCAGAAAATTGGCCCATTTCGAACTGCAAATGTCGCTCGTGCTAACCCGAGTGCGACACTCCATCGTTCTAGACATGTGTGTTGACGACTGTACTTTCAAACTTACTATCGATAGCGCTATCGATAGTTTCTTGTACCATCGATAGTTCTGCATCACTAGGGCATAGTCATATCTAGGTAAGTATTGCATGATATTGTACAAGAATTGTGGGGTCGGGTCAGATGCTGTCTCAGGTATGGTTGGTTACTTTGGATATCACAGAAGCTTTATGGAACAGTTGTGGTGTACCACTATCAAGAGAAAGGCACAAAATAAAGATGCTAAGGTTATTAGCAGCATGACAACCAAACATTATTTTTCTAGGCCCCACAGCATACTACAGAAAAGGAAGCAAAAGTAGCGTAACAATCCTAAAACATAGAAATCGCACACTTAATGCATCGAAACTGCACACACAGTGGTTTATGGGATGCAGTGTAGTAGCCAGCTCTGGATTAAACTTGCCCACCTGGGAAAGCATGATACACACGTTTGCTTTACATTCTGCTCTCAGTGGAACGCAGCTGTTAGGCTGAAGTCTGTCATTTATCTTCACTTCTCATTTCATACAAGTGTTGTTAAAGACTCACAGTTGAAACTGTAAAGGAGACTCCATACAGTTAAATATAACCGGCAGAATTTAATGGTTACAAATTTAGCAATGAACGGTGGTTTAAAAGGAACACAAAGCATGATCAATACATCATGTAAACTAGAACAAAGAAAAGCAACAACACTTGCCCAAAAACCCAAGAAAACATGCGCCCCAGGATCCAGGAGAGCCAACCCTGTTGGGGTTCGAGTGCGCCACGCAAGTGGGCCCCTGGAACTCCCGTGGTGCCACTGCCCTGAGCCGCATGCAGCACAGCCAGGTGGTCCCTGCTTGGGATGGGTAGTGACAGGTCCTGGAATGTCTCCCGTGTTGTTGACACCTGCAGACAGTGTTGCAAGCAACACTTTCCTCATAACTGGCAATACCATTTCTTCAACGCTTCTTTCCTCTGATCAGCTTTGTTTAAATTCCAGAACATTTGGATTCCCAGTTTGCAGTAAGTGACCAGGCATAGACAAGGTTTTAACACATAGCACTACAACTTGCACACATTAGGCTTTTGTAACCTTTCCTAACACAGGCTATAGGGTCAATTCATTATATTGTTATGTGGAAAGCAACAATCCGAATATTCTTGGCCTTTCTAGAAGTATCCACTGTATTAAAAATAATGAGATGCACCTTCATTTTGGTCATATAACTGTGCTGAAGAAAGCCTATGCTTTTTCTTTTAATAAGTAAAGGATAGTGATACATCCACCCATCTTTAACGAGTGTTCTATTAATTTACCATGCCGAGAGTAAACAGGCAAGTGAGACAGCAAGTGAATGAGTAACTAAATAATACTTTAATATCCTACACCAACACGGGTATAAGGGACACAGGGACAGGCCTTGTCTAGACATCAAAGATCGGTATTTTAAAATGACATTATGCACTTGTTTTTGTAGCATCTCAACAAAAACAGGCAAGGTAGGACACAACCAAAATATCTAGAGCAGCTAGCTAGCATTTACTAAAGTCTCATTCCAAGCTCATGCTCTCAACCTAATTAGTGCTAAATGAGACAGGCTGCTCATATCTGCACCAATTGTGCAAGCAAATTACCTCTTTCGTTACCCTGTCAATTCAGATCAATTACCAGTGATCTAAGATTTCAATTGGCAATTCCGACCTGTTGATTCTGTTTTTTTTCTGGCACCTAATGCTATCCAGTGGTCTGTCCAGGAAACTAGCTTTTAGAATCAATTTAGATTTTAATGCTACATTGAAGCCGTGATCTACGGAAAATTAATTCTTGAATTTTATTTCATGCATGTACAGTACTCACGGATTCAAACAAGACACCAAATTTTTTAGTATCACGACTGTTATGCACAATTTCTCAAGATAACCATGTCCTGTCACGATGAATTGGGTCTCGATAGATAATGTTGGGCCTGATATACACGTTCGAGTCGAAATTACGCCAATATGACCCCGAACTGATGACGGTGGAAACGAAAGTGTGTGCATTATTTAGCCCTAAATTGTCCTGTTTCAATCCGTGAGTACTGTACATAGTGGCAAAAAAGGATGCGGCTCACCCTTCGCTGCACTGAAGGAAAAAAGCAAGCTGCTAGTGATTATACTACAACAAAATCAAATTTTTATAATCTTAGACCGCCCAGCAATTGAATGATCAAATGATCTAGCAGTATGTATGTGACGGTGTTGGGCGGTAAATTATTGCACAAAAAAAGGATGCCAGCTGTTCACAGTGAGCATTGCCTTTGGGACTAGGGGGCTTTATTTAACCCCATAGCATGAGAGGAACCAATTCCTGGTTGCAACTTTTTTTTTTTTTTTTGCACCTAATATTAATTTATGGGGCTTTATGAGCCATAAACACAATATGATTATGAGGCATCTTGCTGTGGCAGACTCCGGATCAATTTTGACCACCTAAGGTTCTATGACATGCACCTAAATGTAAGTGCACAGGTGCTCTTGCATTCTGCCTTCATTAAAATGTAGCTGCTATGGCTGGGAATCAAATCCACAGTCTTGAGTTTGGTCTTATCTGTATGTGAACAATGGCAGTGCACAGAACATTTATCTTTGAAATGTAATATACTGAATTTATTTTATTGTTTATTTTTCTACACACCACCGCCCGATTTTTTTTTCCCCCAATTAGCTACAAGAATGTCCAACGCAGTGGTGTAGCAGTTACGGTGCTCGGCTGCTGACCTGAAGGTCACGGGATCGATCCCAACTGCAGCAGTCACATTTCGATGGAGGTGAAATGCTAGAGCCCCATGTACTGTACGATGCCAGCGCACGTTCAAGAACACCACATGGTCAAAATTTCCAGAGCACTCCACTACGGTGTGCCTCATAATCATATTGTGGTTTTGGCATGTAAAACCCCAGGTATTATTACATTAGCTACAAAAACAGTGCTTTTATGAATTTTCATATGTTACATATTAGGCTTCATGCCTTGCAGCTTGCATATTTTGAAACAACATTTCACTGTCTACTAATTGCTGCATTGCATTGTGCACTAGGCTATTATTTATAGTGGCAAAAATTTTTAGAGACCTATAAAAACAACCATTTTCTCATGGTGACGAAAAAGTTACAAATTGATAATTTAATTGGCTAAGCACAGGCCATCAGCAGAAACAAATGCTCCTCTTTATTACCTGACTGACTGTGAAGCTCTATAATTAAAAAGCACGGAATGCTTTTAGCTACCATTGTCGGCGACTTCTGAGCGATCTTGAGCCAAAAGCTAGCACCGTTACCCAGGCACTCAAACGAAAACAAAATGAGACATCCGGGCAATTGGTGATAAAGAGTTTCACAGCGCAGGCTTTTTGCGAGATGGCATCATGCAGCATTTGGTGCTAGAGTTACTGTATATGGCTCCTCTATGTTGTGCACCACTACCTAGGCAAAGCCCAACATTTGTTCCATACAGTGACAGGAAACACTGGCATCAATATGGACCCGTGCACAGTATGGTGTGGTGTGGTGGGGTGTGCCCTTGCGAATATGCACCATACCCATTTTAAGATTGTGGCTAGCATCATCTCCAACCAATATGCTTTGCCGGTAGCCATTTAATGCTTACATCCATTCTCAATTACAGGAGAACCAGGCATTTTTATGCGATGGAAAATGGCAGCAAAGTATACAACCTAATAATGCAAGTAGGCATACAAAGAGAATACCATAGGCAGAATACCAACATGAATTGGCAAAAGCTAGTTAAAGGTGTACACATAAAACATTGAAGATAAAATGGAGAACTCTATCAGCGAGAGTGTATCCTGGCAATCATATTTCTTTAGCAATTCTATAAAAACTGAAGTTTGTTACAAGATGTCCAAAGTTCATCATCTTGATAACCACATAGGTTAATGAGTTGCCCTTTTTTTATCACCAACTGAAGGCATTAAAAATTACTCTACCAGTGCCACAGATAGTTTTAGGTTTTGCTGAAGTAAATAGAGCAGATTATATAGTCTATGAGGGCGGCCTGACAATTATGGAGCTATGCATTAAAAAAAAAAAAAAAAAAAAAAAAAAAAAAAAAAAAAAAAAAAAAAGCGAGTTCTCGGTATGAACGAAAGAAATGAATTTTTTCCATGGGGCTCGTCTATATGTCAGGCACAACCAAACGAACTGAACAGACAATTAGGCCAGTGAAAGCATAGACGATGTTAATTGTTGTCTAACTGTAGTGCACTAATTGTCACATAAATTGAAATGGATCGAAGTGGACGAAAAATCACCCTTTCGTCGTTGGGATTAAAGACAACAATTAGCATCCTCTATGCTTTCACTGGCCTAGTTTTTTGTACTGTAGCGCAAATTAAAGTTATAAATTAACAGAGAAAGAAACTGTGCGGGTTGGCTGAAAGGTAATGCGCACTTTCCAGTAACTTGCAAACGAAAACAGATATTCATATGAAAAAAGGAAAAAGGTAGGCATAAATGTACACATGAAGTGGACAACAAGAGGGTATATTTATTTTTCATCATAGTCACCATTTTTCGCAAGATATTTCTCCCAATGGTTGAACAGGTTGTCTTATTCCATCAATGAAGAATGCTGATGCGCTTTCTTGATCCACAGTCTCACTGTATACTTCACTTTATCATCCATTGAGAAGTGAATGCTCTTAGGTGCCTCTATAGATTTGGGAAGAGGAAGATTTTGGGGCACCAGGCCTGATAAGTACGGAGGGTGTGGAATGAGTTGAAACGCCAATTTTTCAAGAGCCACAGTTCAAACAGCCAGTAGTGTGTGATGTATAAGGCCAAACATAATACATACTATACTACTGGATGATTATTGGTGCAACGGCAGGGCTTAAAGTCAGGGGGGGGCCCAGGGGGGCCCGGCCCCCCTTCCATTCTTTAAAGAGGGGCTCGGCCCCCCCCTTGGCAGATCAACTGTACCACTGCTGCACCCATTTGACAAGCGCTGGTGTTGATTTTTTGGGCAGTAGTGATGTGTACTGAGAAATTATAAGTCAATATACTGAATTTGTATAACATTCTAAAGTATTCGTTCAGGGCTAGAGAAAGTTTGTTTCATATATATATATATATATATATATATATATATATATATATATATATATATATATATATATATATATATATATATATATATATATATATATATATATATATATATATATATATATATATAATGTCGCCGCCCTACGAGGGCCCCCCCCCCTCCAATGATGGGAGACTTTAACCCCTGTGCAACGGCTTTTCAAGCTTAGCCCACGTCACTTCAAGCATTTTAATGCTCCTTGTACCATACAATGCCCACTGTCACGACCAGCTGCCAAGTACATTGTCATATATTTCACACCTCTGAACATTATAAAGCCAATATTTTTTAATAGGCTTGTGGCCAAATTTCTTACATTAGGGCAAGGCGAAAGATTTTACATCATATCAATTTAAAATACTTTCCAGTTTTATCATGTCAATTGCTCAAAGATGACATGAATGTCATCACAACTCGCTACTCTTGTTGCTGCTAAAAGCTTCATCGTGGTGCACTGACAAGGTAGACAGGCTGTGGTACATTGCAAAAGCTACTGACCAAAGAAACAAAAAATAGCTTTAAACCAATTTTGGAGTGCTTGCAAAGGGGAAATTCAAGTTTCAAAGCTGAACACGGACAACTCTCTACGTCACTTTGCTCTATGTTTTACATGACTGTACTTTGCTTTTCAGCTGGCTCTCCTGCAACATGGAAATTCGCTTCTTTATTCAAACACATCTGATCCAAAAGAGTTTTCAAACAATTCATCTGGGAGAAGCTACCATAAAAACATGATGCAGAAACTTGTGTAAGAACTGCCATTATAGAAAGTCATGAATCTAGAAGCTGCACGAGTACATTGGAAACCATGAAGCATGCTACATATACTACTTGCAGTAATGCCTTTATCTGTTAAATTTTTAAAACACACATTTTACAGTAAACCATAATCAATTTGAACATTGTAAATTTGGGGAAACTACATAGTTTGGACCTACTGTTTAACTCACGCAGGCATATGCAGTATTTTATGGCCTGGTACATTTAACCCAGACAAACGACAAAGCGTGGTGGGAATTGGGAATTGCAATGCAATGAAGTGGGAGGTAAGAGTAGAAATATTATTCAACTAAAATCCAGTAACATAATGTATGTCACTCTAACCATCACTCAGAGAAGAACTATGGAAAGATGAGAAGACCTTGCTTTTCTGCAGTTAATATTACATAAAACATGGTACTGCGCATTTCTCTTCAGCCAACCCACGCAAGATATTCATTTGTTTATCAAGCATCAGAGAAGTATACCCGTGTGTGCCTTTTTTTTCATTTGTTAATGTGATCGAAACATGAACTACCTAAAACGATGGAAATAAACAAAACTATAAGAATGAAAGTTGAGGCAGTGCAAGAGGCAGCAGTAACCACCTCCTGAGAAATTTATCATGTAAGCTTCCACTTCAAAAGTGATTGTCCCCATTTTCTTGGAAGGGGAAAGGGGAAAAAAAAAAGAAAAAAAAAAACATTGTTAGTGCTCCTCAAAAAAGTAGCACTAGTTAGTGCAAGGGGTATCACACAAATGTAGTGAAGTTATAGCTTTCCTCAAGTCTGAAAAAGCACTTGCCCATGATGCAGTCATCAATGCAGGTCAGAATATCACAGCTATACAAGCCGTGGGAAATCTGTTCCACTGATGGGTGACTATATTTTGATAAAATCTTTGGAGGCTCTGGGTCACGTACCCTTAGGAAACTGCCTTATGGTCAGCAGGCTCTCATATGCTATCAAAAATGGTTAGTTGCGAGATGTTCTCATTTAATTTCTAATGAAACATTAAAGTTACATTTCTATTTCATACCAAGTTTATTGCATTATTATGAAACCTTGATGAAGGGTCATTAAAGGGCCGCTAAACCACCTCGATAACTTTTTAACAATTCAAGTAAACACATGCATCGAGCTCAGAATGCTGTCACGATCAACAGTGCCAAATGCGGCAGTGCAACAGGCCGCGAGCGCCCTAGAAATTCCAAGAAGCGATCCCTAGCCTTAGGCTGAGAATTCAAATGTGTTTCTCACAATATTGTATTTTTGTGAATTGTTTTATGTTAATAATTTAAATTCAATTCAATGCTTCTCCTCTCCGGACCTTTCGGCAATACACAGCCCCTCAGCATTCACCAGGACGTCAACATTGTTGTCTGCTCATGTAATCCACAAAAAGAACCTGTTTGTCTGCACGCAGGTACATGTGCTTGCCTCTCTTCCTCCTTGCACGGTGAGGAGGAGCACTTGGCCAGGAGGAGAAACAAGCAGACAAGAACAGAGCATAGCGAACAAAAGGGCAAAACTAGCGTGAGCCTCTTTTGTATCAAACTCGTGTAACACTGCTATTACGGCTCCGTTTAAAAAAATTCACACGGATACGTGTTTGTTGTAGACTAGTGCACAACTGCAATGCCAAACCTAAATTTCGATCTCTGGGTTGTTTAGGGGCCTTTCAAGAACATGCATACGTACTTAAATTCAGACCTCCCAACAAAGCCAAAGGTGAGGTACCCTTAAAGATTTATTATTATTAAACTTGGTGTAAAAACAATCATTAAATTTTTAGTCTTAAATCTGCGAGTGGAAATAAGTAAATACTCATGTGATAGGAGTAGACCTGCGCGCCGGTCAGAAATCACAGCCGTCGGCGTGCCGGTGTTTGCACCTTCAGCGGCAGCACATGAGCGACACAGGATTCAACGGATCGGTGGCAGCGTGGCGCAGAAAAGATGTGTGTGTGTGTGTGTGGGGGGGGGGGGGGGTAGTCCCTTGAAATAAGGAAAAACAAATGTGAAAAAAAAAAAAAAAAAAAAAAAAAAAAAAAAAAAAAAAAAAAAAAAGTGGTGAATCCCCTGCACTGTGGAAATTAATTTCATGCGAAGCAGTCATTTTTCACTCTCAGCAAAGCGCTCCGAGGTGGTTCAATGTCTTCGTGTAAACTGAGTAGGTGTGCGCACGCCAAGTACACTCGCATGTAAAAGTTAGCTCATGGTCCGATGTTACATCGACACTCGCGTTAAGAGCAGAGACACAAGTTTCGTTGCCACGAAGTGCACACTATGGGGCATGATGTTAATATCATAAGTAGCGGTCGAAGGAGTGATCGCGGTACGCTGGACTATAGCTTGGAGGAATACTTGAGGAGTCATAGATGTGTAATGTTTCTTACAGTGATATAAAGCAGATGGCCGACGCTGCAACACCAATTGCCATTGTCCTGACACGATGCGTGTATAGGGTCTTTTTCCAAAACAGTCTGGAGCGCTGGCGTGGCTCTGTGGTAGCTACTTCAACTGCCATGCAGAATGCCTGAATTCGATTCTTGCTCAAACTATGATTTTAAGTGCGTAGCACTTTAGGGGCACGGCTTGTTGCCCATCCAATATGTCATGTCGCATGGTCACACAGTGGTCAAAAGAGGAGTAAAACAATGCTAACAATGGTCAAAACCAGTGCAAAATAAACAAACAAGGTCAAAAATAATTTAAACTACAGAAATAACCAAGAATTAATTGCAATAATTCCACTAAAATTGCGAAAAATGCTTCTGAAACATCCGGCTGATACCCGAGCCGCGCAAAAGAGGGCGCCACCGCCTTGACAAGAGTGCGATTGCCAAGGAAATCACTGGGTTGCCCAGGCTACGCAGTTCCTCAGGTTTCATGGTAGCGGAGTGGCATTAAGCACAGGATTTAGAACTACACCAAGACTTAGACAAGAACGACCTTAGCACAGAATTTAGAACTACACCAAGACCTACACAAGAACTACAATACCCGTTACATTAACAGCAGAATTAGCACTGGATTAGAGCAGAATTAGTGCTACATTAAGCGCTGTATTTAGATCCTCCCCAAACCTCCTCCAAAAGCATTCTGCACCTAAAGGATGAGAGGGGGGCAAATTTGTTATGTGCTAAATGTAAGTGCGATCACCAGCTACCGGGGTGGTAAAGTGGTTACGGTGTTTGGCAGCTGTTCCGAAGGTCAAGGGTTCGATTCCGGCCGCAGGGGCCGCATTTTGATGGAGGCAAAAATGCTAGAGGCCCATGTGCTTAGATTTAGGTGCCCGTTTAAGAACCCCCCAGAGGTCGAAATTTCCAGAGCCCTCCACTATAGCGTCTCTCATAATCATATGGTTTTGGGATGTAAAACCCCAACAATTTGCTTCCATTGGGACATTTCAACCCATCAACAACACCGCTGATCCCAGCACCGCATTTTCTGTCAAATGGGCTCTTTCACACTGTCAGGTCAAGATTTCCAGTCTGGGTTGATATAGACTGAGAATCACCTGTGGCGTATACCTGCACACAATGGGCCGCTGTATGCGGGTATGTGCCACACGTGACTGCTCGAAAGGATTTCATGATGTACGCGACAGGGAAGTTACGTCATTCACGCCATGACCTGCGAATCATGTTCGTTATACATTCACATCCTCTTATGCCAATTTTGGTCTGTACCAAGCGAAGGAGACAACCACGAGAGCACCAAGACATTGTTCTTGCAACCAATCTACTCTTGCACATGTGAAAAGTTCCGCAAGGGCAGCCCAAGAGTGGCCGTTGTGGAGCCTCCCATGTTGCCCGGACATAAGTGGCACCATGTATGGGCAATGCAGGCCAGAAAGAGAGTTACGTGAAGCAATGAAGGGTGATAAATGGAGACGATTAGTGCCATGAAATCACGAAACCAACCACTGCCGCCTGTAGCACCATCTAGTATGTAACAGTGCTATTACCTTCAGAGTCCATTGCTCCATGCACGGGCGCAATGTGCAGCATGGTCAAACTAAAGCTAAGGCCGTGAGTAGGGCACCTAGATGTTTTAATGTGATAGCATTAGAGTGCACGCTAAAAGAAAAGCCCATCTCTGCAAAATTAGAATGAAATCACCACTTTTTTTACTCAGTTATTTCTGCAAAAACTTCCGTTCAATCGGGTTTGGTGGCCAAGCTAGTTTGTTAATTCGGGTTGATGATAACACCGAGCCCCATTGGTATTTGCTGGGGAATCGAAATTTCTTCATCAGATCAGGTTTTAACTGTAGTAGCATCTATATATTCACTTCATCATGATGACTACAAAACTTGTAGAAAGCAAGCATTGGACTTACAGTGTCACACGTGAGGCACTGTACTGAGCTCAGGATGCGGCCGTCAAAGACGTCCGAGACAATGCTGCAGAGACGCTGAGCAGCGGCCATCTTGCGTGCCCGGTGACCTTTACTTCCTCCAGAGGAAGCTGAATCCAGAGGCGGCCAGTCCCCAGCAGCCTTTTCCTCCGCTGTGGCCATCAATCGAATACCTTCCTGCTGTAAACAGAAAATCATATTGCCAAAGAATTGTGTGATCACTCAGCTCTGAAGAATCATCCATTCAGTATGGTTTGCAAAAATGCAACTGCATGTGAATCAGTTGTCCTGTGTCAGACCAGAGTCATTCAATGCTTCTTATGGTCACGAAACTGAGCCGTCACGCTATGGGCGAGCTTCATACGCTGCTCGAAAATGCCGCAAGGCGGCACTGCTGTGCCACAGAGGCGATCATCCGTGCCGTCCACGTATTAAAATGCTCGCGCAGTGTGAGAAAAGCTCCTGGATATGATGTGTTTAAGTTAGCAGAAATGTTTCAGGACGAGGATGCTTAACACGTATTGCGTGCAGGGGTGCCATTCCGGCTACAAGGGAACCAAAAGGATGTCGTTTTCTTTACCATTAGACAAGCAGCAGCGCGAGAAATGGAAGCGGGCCATACCGGGCGCGAAAGTGGCTATTTTAACTTCGAATCGAAGTATACACATGTGTGCGCGAACCATTTCGACGCCTTGGACACTGTCACTGCGTATGATTTCAACATCAACAGCGAATCCGTGTCCCTGAAACGCGACAAGCCAACGCTCAAATCTGACACTGTTTCAAGGATTTTTGAAGGAGTTCCTTCGTATCTCACAAAACGCAAACCCCGGTCCCGCTCATCGACAATGTGACCACCATGCAAACGACCACGTGAGTCAAAAACAAACAGATGCGAGCTAAGGGGTGCACTTGATGTCCAGCAGGTGGTGGTAAGAAACCAAACAGTTAAAGGGGCCCTGCGACACAATTTGAGCAGGTCTTTTTCATCGGTTCTTCTGGTACTGTGGAATGCAGCGATATCGTTGCGCAAGTCGCAACGCCGAAATCAAAGCTGTTGTAATTTTAATTCACGGGATAAACTACCTTGATTTCGGACTATGGCGACACATATCGGCTATTTCTGTTGCAGGAAGTGACGTCATGTCATGTGACAGTGACGACAAAGACCGTCCGTTTTTGATTGGCTTGACGCGACACGTGACGTGCAATATTCATAGGGTGGTAGCTAGGCCGTACGAGTGAATGCTAAAAACAATAAAAACCCTTTATATACTTTTTCAGAAAGAAATAACTTCTGTTTCTAAATGACGTATTTTCAGAGCAACGAAACCAACACTAGGTGTCCTGTGCAACTAGGTGGGGGAGGGAGGTGCAGGACGATGCATTCCGGTGTTTTGCCTTTTGCGGTGTTGTCTTGGTGGTGTGCACTCGCTGATCGTTGACCGTACCTAAAATCTGCAGCTTGGCCTTTCGGCGAAAGTACATTGTAGTGTAGTGCCACACCCGTGTAATCGCCTGTGTGCGTGGAGTATGGTGCACATTCGATGCGCAGTCGCTAGATGCGCGAGCAGTGGCAACACTCCTGCTGGTGTATCGTTTCACCGGCTGCCAGCGAGCAATGAGCGACGGGAATTGTGGCTACAGGCGCTTGGTCTTGAGAGCGAAAAAAGTGCAACTCGCAAAGTGTGCTCCTTGCACTTCCCTGCTAGCGCCTAACCATGGTAACGACGCCGTCAAAAATAGCAGTAGCAAGGTACTGTGTGAAGGCCACCATGAGTTGACATTTCCGGTAGGTCTTTATTAGACGCGCGTTGATTGGAAATGGCCTTTGACGTCAGCGGGAGAGTGAAATACGAAAGGGAACGTTTCTCGTTGTCGTCTGCTCGAGTTTTGAACTTTGAGGACTCATAACTTAACTTTTCGTGCACCAATTTGCATCATTCTTGTTGCATTCGTCTCGGCATTCATTACTATACGCGTTCCGGTGCTAAATAAGGCGGTTGCAAAAGTGTCGCAAGGCCCCTTTAAAGGCAATCCGGCACCTAATTCCATATTCCATGTGTGGATGTTCAATATTCATGTTGCTTAAATAACTTATTCGTAACCTGATGCGTTGGTGCTCCGTGTATGTGGTTTGTGCACGAAAATTAATATATGATCGTGCTTGTATTTTGTTTTTGCACAAGCAACCTGTATTTCTTTTTTTATTGAATTATAAAGCTTTTTTTTTTTTCTCGTATTTTCGATCATGATGACAATATGAACATCGGTGAGATTAGACTATCTTAACCTCTTGTAAACATCTTTGCATTAAAAGAAGCAAAATACCTACTCTCGATTGATTTGATCTGTTAAGATGCAGCCAGAAGGACTCAGATACTGCTCACAGTTTAACAAATTGAGAACCTGTGGCGGGTGAATGGGCGTGTAACAGCTCGTATTTTTGCCTCTGTTTTCAAGTGGCACCGCTGGCACTTTGCTGCGAATGCACGGTGTTTAACTTCACGGGAATATTAAAAAGCTCTATCATAGTGTCGTAGTGTTGAAACGAAAAAAGCTTGCCAAGCCACGGCAGCCGCATTTGAATGGGAGCGAAATGCAACAACACGAGTGCACTGAGAATTAGGTACATGTAAAAAGACCCTAGGTGGCAAAAATCATTCAGAAGTCCCCGGCTACGACATTCGTAATAATCATGTCATGGTATTTGCTCGTAAACCCCCAAATTGTTGTATTTTTAGGCTGATACCGCCGTGAGCTGCATGTTTTGAGCTGCTTTTTTTTACCCTCCCGGGTGCTCATTCTAAAACAGAAAACCCATTCAGGCAGGTATTTATACATGCTGAGTGCTAAAAGTAAATGCGTGAAATCAAAGCGACTGCCGCGGAAGCTTAGAAAGCTAAAACACCGAGGCTGTCCCACACACAGCCCCAGCGATAGCAGCGTTCACATCACCTCCCAAGCACAGCTGCGCCTCTGGCTCTATATGAAACCGAGGCCGCAGTTTCGTGACCATAAGAAGCATTGAATGACTCTGGTCAGATGCAGGTACTGGTCAGTCATAATCATGATTAAGTAATATGTGATGCTTGCTGCTTCCCTCCTCCTGCTCACTACCACCTTGATGCTTGCTGTCACCTTCACTTTTTTTTTTTTTTCAAGTAATGAAGTAAACGAGGGTCAATAAGCAGGCACAAGGTGCTAAAGTGACAACAGCGAAACTGGTGTGTGCTGAGACTTTATCAAAAGTGACAGTAGTCAGCTGAAGTTAAAGAGGAACCACCTAGTCCAGCCCTACTACATAAATGTCCCCTTACTAGGATCATGGATTGCATACAGATGAGCAGTACACATAGATCACACAGTGAAAACTGTGCCTACAAGACATAAAGAACGTGAAAGCACACTAAGAGAATGCTCAGCAGCTACAGACATCACCTACATCAGCATCATGCCACAGCTTACTACTGTACACTGAGCAGTTGAACATTAATTAGGAAAAAAAAAACTGACAAAAAAGCATTACTGGTCAGGCAAGTATGTATACTCTTAATTATCTCATACTTTTTATGATTTCTGGCAGTATTCTTGCCCTGCTGAGGCATGTATAATGTTAAGAGAACCAGTGGTTATAATTAGAGGCCAGATTTTTAGGCACTAAAAAAGTGCGTTTTAGGCGCCAAAAATAGGCACGCAAAACACCATTTTAGGCTTCCAAAATCGTAAATATAGGCACGATAAATTTTTACCTAAATTCAAAATATTTCAAACAAAGACGTACCCGACCTGTATTTATAACAGGAAAGAAAAATACGTTACTCTTTATGATGGCACAAAGGCGCCAACGGTTGAACATAGCCATGCAATTGTCCTTTATCCCGCACGGTTCGTAGAACACAGTCGCTCCTTTTATTCTGCGTCATTGTGAGTCAAGTGTCCACCGTGGAATCAACACACTCCTGCATCTCTTTATTTTCGGCATGCACAGAAGCAGATAGTTGGACCGTTAAAAGACCAGAACAGAGGGATGCCTCGTATTGCCCGGGTCTAATCGCGTAGGGTCAGTTGCTACTCCGTCGGTGAACACCTTTAAAGGGCCTCTCACCACGTCTGAGCATTTTGAGCTGACCAGTGTTTTGCATGGACTGGGCGCTCTCGATCACGTCTGCCAAGATTTGCAACGCTGCGCGCCGCGGAAAGATGTCACATTTCAAAATGAATGCCGCTTGCCCTTTTTGCAGGCGCGTGACCCAAGATGGAGAGGTTGACGTACAACAAGGAATTGTCCTGCGTAGTTATCTGAGTTCTGACGTCGCTCCTCTACATAGACATTGGTGCTCTGACATCGCTCGCAGTAGCGCGTGATACTGCGAGAATTATTCGAGGTGACATGTGTAATTTGTGCAATCTGTTGCTTGAATAGATGAATGAAAGTTGATAGAAATAATAACACACAAGCGGGATGTGTATGCGGTTTTTTTATTTTTTTTTTTACTTCGAATCGCAGCGAGATGTGAGACTAATCTGCCTCCATTTCGTATGCGCTCGTGTTTTCGCTGCTCAGCGCCGCACCGGCGCCAGCCCTGACAACGCTTGGCGCATTTTTAGTGCACCATCCCTAACAGCAGTTCCAGCTGTGCGATGCGGTGTATCGCGGTAAGGATACATGAACCGTGGGACAGCCTCTCCAAACGTGCGCGCACTGAGGGATCCATCCCACAGAAACAGGCAGTACACTACAGAGAACGCCGAAACGACACAACACCGCTTGCGTGCACTACCTGGCTCATGCACGTCATGCGCACGTGACCTTGCATGCGCATGATGCCTCCTAGCATCATGGTTTCGCGGCTCGTAATGAACCAACTTCAAAGATTATCGTGATCCAACGCTCTTCATTGGGCACGCAGCAACTTCAAGTGTCTAACTACAATTTATCACGTGATTTGGTGAAGGGCCCTTTAAGAAGTCAATTGCAAAGAAAACCAAAGCCACGTGCACATCACATTTTTCTTACTTTTGATTTACACTCTCCTTTCCCCTGACGGCACTCGACAGTTTCGCATTCATTCGCCACCTTCCCGTGTCTCCACAGAGGGACCTCCTATTTCCTGCCCACTGCCACACCCATGTCTTCAAGGTGGTTCACTTCCATGAGGACACTGGAATGGACAAACGGCTGTAGAAGCCACCCGCCGCGTCTTCGGCCATGGATGCCACTCTCCTCTTCCCATCTTTATTTCCCTCTCCCCATTCCATAGCAGGCGCTGAGACGTGCTGCCATTTAGGGTTGCAGAAATAGCGTCTTTTCCTCTCCTCAACCCCTCTTCCAGCCGCTCGCGACAGTCAGCGCGTTGGCGTAAGATTGCCGGCGCGTCCCATTTTATGGCTGCTAGTGGTTGTTTTCCGGAAGTTGATTGAACTAGAGGGCTAGTTTGAACCCCATGGTGTTCTTAAAGGTCGATGTTGCCCGGGAACATGAATAACGGTCTCAAACTACACTAGAAAGTGAAATTTGAGATTAAATAGTGTACATATAGGCACCGATTTGGAAAATAGGCATTTATAGGCACTATAAAAACACTATAAAAGCCCTTCTTAACCTCTAATTCGTGCTCATATATCAATGTGGCACGACAGGAACGCAATGAAAAAAATAGGCATTTGCCTAAAATCTGGTCTCTAGTTATAATACACAAAAAATCAAGATCAATAGGGGATATTCAAAATGTACAGCACCATCGTCGATACCCATAAGCTCGATCCGCCATGTTTTGTCGGGCGGGAGAACGAAACCAATCGCATATCGCAGCCTTTCAGGTGCTAGCGGCTGGTTTTATATCTTCGTTCTTCTATGACTTCCCAATGCTTCGTGCGCTGTTCAGGCAACGAGAGATCCCCGACAATGCCGGAAACAAGGTAGCACTAATTTTAATCAAATTTATCAGTTATGTGAATGAAGAAAAAGAATGTACCGACGTGAATTTGTTATGTCAACAAGATCAGCACTGTGTTTAGGTTCAGAAATGACTGGCGAAAGCAAAAGCGCTCTTCAACCTCAGTTCTTATTTCTCACAGAATTTAGTTGCTCACCTGCAACTTAAGCTAGGCTTGCAGATCAATATATTACGATACATGCATTTTAAAACAGACGGCTGATGTCGCACATACGCGAGAGAGCATGATTGATCAACATTAGCTTGTCGGTGTTGCAGATCGACGAAAGGAATGATTTATGTATATAAATGCGTGTAGGCAGTGCCACAGATGCTGCTGCGTGAGTCCGCAGTAAATCAGTGCCGCCCCATGAGACTTGATCGGTGGAAAGATCCCAACAGGCATCTCTTTGCAAGCTTCGCAAGGCAGTGTGCGCCGAAGTACATAGTCCGCACGCCGCGTCAGCTCTTCAATTTACACCCCCTTATCCCTCCCCTTTTACTTTTTTTTTTTTTTAACACGAAAGTGTTTTATGCCGGGGTCCACCAAGACTTCAGTGACGTATTTCCGTCATGGAAATGACGTCGAAATAATACACATGATCAGAACACAAAGAAAAAAAAGTTCCGTCAATGGGAGTCGAACCTACGACCTCTTGGTCCGCGACAAGAGATGCCGGGCACGCTATCCACTGCGCCACGGTCACATTACTCTGCAGGCTTTACAAAAGTGCCTTTTATATCTACCACTGTCCTCTCACAGTGCCCTTGCTAAAGTGAAGTAATGCATTATGACCAAGAAATCCACGATTAGTTCCTTCAAAGCGTCGTTTCTACGCGTCCGTCCCATTCGGCGCATTTCGAAGAGGAAAAGTGCAATTTTGTTAATGCATTAATACACTGCCAGGTGGCGTCCTTACGCCTAGTGTCGGCCTCGCTCATAGCATCCATCCATAACAAAAATAGCTCTGCGACGCTGTAACTCCACGTTCCCAATTTACACACGCCCCGCGAAAAATCGCAGCCGGCCAACGGGGAAGACACGACACGCGTTGCGTTTCCCTCTGGTCGGGCAGTGGTGTTCAATAACTCCAACATGCCGTGAGTAGGCGACATTAGCCCTAGTTGGGCGTCCAATCAGTGATGCTCTTCTGGCTGTCACACCGCTTTCTCTGATTCTGCTCTCACCGTACAGCTACCACAAGCATCTATGACCGCAAGGGTTTGTTTAACTCTTTCGTTACCACGCCTATTCAAATCGATCACCGGTGATCGACGAAAAAAGCTGCCGATTTAGATGCGTTAAAAATTTTTCCCGTGCATGCTGCAACATCTCGCGTTTAGTTCTGGGACTGCTCTTCTACAATCCGTTTAAATTTTCCCGCTCTGACGACGCTGCGATTTTTGACGGAGTTTTTCGCGAACGAATGCGCATGTGTTACTGGAAAAGGGGGCGTGGCTGCCACACTCGGGAAAAAAATGCGCTGCTCATGTTTGTGCTCTGTTATTATCAACATTTTGGTATCAAACGATTCCTAAGAAGTCAATTATCAAATTGTGTCGTCAGTTTTGCGAGGTAATAAATTTTGGCTGTGATAATTACATGAAAACGACACCTGCTACTCACTAGCGAGCTTTGCTCCCGAGTTTGCGCAATATTATTCAAATACAGCTCGTTTCTGAAGGTCCGTCGCGTCTCTAACTTGTTGATCTGGCCTTTTTAGCCAGTTTGCAGCAGTTTTGGTTTCGTTTCTCTTTATCTACGCGAGAGGGGCGCATCGGGCGTTAGCGCGGCGCGCGCGGCCGCTGCCATGGCGTCGTCAACCCGCGGGGCTCCGTTATGGTGGCTAGAGGGGGAGGTGTGAGCAACGGCGCGCCGGAGAGGCAGCATTTTTTCATGATTCGGCGGCGCGAATGGGCTCGCGGAGCCGACAGCAGCGCCGCTGCATCAGCGCGGTTACTGAACCAACTGAACGGCGAAGTGATGGTCCTGCGCACAGACAGCCGAGGAACGCGTTTCTGCAGACGCGCGATGACTGCGCACCCACGCCGCCCGTGCGATCCAGACGCGCGGATGCCATGCAGTTCGGGCAGCGCAAAGGCTCTCGCATGCGCGCATCGAGGCACCCTATCTCGCAGACGACGACGCGCCACCTGTCGGGGTCATGAAAAAGTGCCGCACCGACTTGCACGGCGCAGCCCAGCCGATGCTGACACCTCCCTCTCTAGCCACCATAGCTCCGTCGCGGGAAAAACGTTCCGCTCGAAAGCGTGCTCAACCCGCTCACGAATTTAGTGAAGCTGAGTCGAGCTATGAGTCCGAAGACGACACCAGCTCATCTTCAAGCGCTGACAGCGACGATGCTTCGAGCCAGCCCGGGCCATCCTCAGCTGTGTATTTTTGATCTGTGTGAAAAATGGCTTTATGCAGATTGTTTATTTTTCTTTTAGAATATTCCTAGATCATTTCCCTTCAAAATGTATATTTTGAATTTTGTTTGTTCGTAATATTTTTCTAGATATTGTGTTTTGTTTGTACTGTTTTTCTCAAGTTCCTGCAAAAGTGGTAGATTTCAGATTTTTTATAAGTTTTGTAACATCTTTTTTGTTTTGAAACTTGTGTTATCTATAAAGAGCAATTCATTATGCACAATTTGGTGTGCTGCAATGTTACCTAGAGCATTATTTATACTAGCAATAAATTTCTTCCTCAGACCTATAAAAAATGGCCATTTTCATGCGGTAACGAAAGAGTTAATGATTGATCGTTGACGTTAGTCGTCGGGATACAGATGTAGCACCAAGCGTCAACATGGATGCATCCACATTAAACGGTGCTATAACTGTCAAACACCAATTAGACATTGTGCAAGCTCTCTTATATAAATGTACAGTAAACATTCAACTACTTCTGTAACGACACATTTCACTTTCGTGTTATACCGATTCCTATGATGGAGGGATCAACCATTATTTTTTGCTTTCTTCAGGTCAGCGTGCGCGGTGAACACGGCGCTAAGAATTACGGAGCCGTACAGTAGACAGAGTTGTCTGTTCACTCGGCACTCGTATGCTGTTCGGCATATACAAGTGCCAAGCGATTTGTTTGGCACTCGTATACTGTTCGCAATAACGTGCGGTGCGTGATAATGCATGCCTCCGTGGCATGCGAAAGCAAAGAGCGCAATATTTTGAAAAGATATGCCCATGAACGCACACATATCACGTTCAAGAAAACCAGAACGACAATACTAAATCCTAGCAATAGATTATGACCACGAGGAATTATAAACAACCAGTGTGCATTGAACTGCTCATGCACATGTCCACACCTTGTTTATTTCGAAAAAAACTACGACACAAGCTATTGCGAAGGGTGCCGAGACACCTGTGGCTAAATAGATGAGCCGAGGAATGCAGCACAGTGTTGCACAGGTCGCGCAGAAACAACGTGGTGTCGATATCTGACGAGTGTTTATGATGTGTTTATAAAATCGCAGTGGTAAATATAATGGAGATGTATTGCAGTGCAAGGTTATCTTGGAAGTTTCACAGCCAAATCTCCTCTGAGATGAACACTTTTCTTGAACGTCTACCACAGATCAGAAGGGCACGCCACTAGAGAACAGCAGTTTGGATTTGCGAAGCGGTGCCCCTCGTACAGCTGCCGTCTGGACGAGTTTTTAAGCACGCAGAGCTCTGATATTGAGTTCTCGTCAATTCGTGGCTGCACAGTTAGTCCACTGACTGTTCGGCACTGGATGACAAAAGAAACGGCCGCATTTTCTCCGTCCAAAAGCTCCGCCAATGACTGTGGCTCAGCCTCTCCGTAGCCTCCTTTCGTGGAGACGCTAGCAGGCGATTCTGCGATGGTGCCCAACAAAAAAATGGCGGGCACGCCCAGTGTTGCCGGAGCACCAAGCATTATGAATATCCCCTATTACCAAGCCAAAAGACAACAATTTTTGGAACAGTATGCAGAGGGCGTGAGTGCCAAGTGCAAGCAGTAACTCTAGCCAAGTCGGCTATGGGGGGGCCCTCAAGGCTGTAGTAGAAAAAGGGTGTGTTGATAATATACAGGGTCACTTCTGCCGAGGACATGGAGCGTGCGTCTTGGGGAGCTATTCTTGCGGTGTCCACTTAGTGGACATGCCCACTTCGGCGGAGCGCGTGCAGTTACTCGAAAAAGCGGCCGCGCAAGCCGTGGACATCATGGCGCTCTTGACCGCTCTTGACCACGTCGACGCCCCGAACCCGCCAGCACATTCCCAGCGTAAAGAGAAAGAAAGTGGACGAAATGTACAGGAACAGGTGTGTTAAACAAACTTGACAAGTATGAACTTGCGTATGAACGGGTTGAGATGTTTGAAGAATGATGCAAGGAATCCGTATCGATGTCGCTTCCAGGTGCGTCAGGCGGGCGGCCGCGTCAAACTTAATTCAAGGGTTAACGTGATTAGAGTTCATGCACGGCCTCTTAGATGTATGTCCGAAAGTGGATCTCTGGGGGCAGCATTTGTTGCGGCGAAACGCATTCCGTCTTTCTCATTTGTGTCGAGAGCTGTGAAAGCTGCGTGACGTCAAAATGACGGTGTGGAAGAAAGACCAGCAAGAGGCGGCGTGCTGCTCGCCGAGCTCCAGCCAATCATCGGAGGCCGAAGTGGACATATCCACTAAGTGGACACCGCGAGAATCCTGCCCTTGATTACGTGGCCCTCCGGGCTTCAGCCTGCATTTTCGCCTGCCTCGGCTCGAACCCGCGCACCACATGGTGTCAGAAGTGGGGTACCTGTTTCCTGCTGTTCAACATGGCTAATAAGGACACTGCAGTGGCTCCAGTTCCAGCCCTTGCTGCCACAAGTCTCCGGAGCCCGGCCCCGTTCTCCTTCGATGATGCCGGCAAGTGGCTTCCCTGGTTGCAGCTATTCGAGGACTACGACTTCGCCACCGGCATGCACGCAGCACCGGACAAGACAAGAGTTAGGACCTTCCTCTACTGCATGGGTCCATGGGCACACACGTCCTCAGTTCGCTCATGTCCGACGAAGACACGTGCAAGTCTTACACGGAAGTCACCCGGCGGCTCACAAGCTACTTCGTGCACCCCGTAAGTGAGGTGTACGTTAGCTCTCGGTTGCTCAAGCAGATGCAACAGCCAGGGGAAACTGTCGACAGCTTCTTCATGGCCCTTCGGAACATGGTATGCAAATGTAACTATCCGTCACCAGCCACTGAAGAATGTCTTGTTTGTGACCATTTCGTCAAGGGTTCGTCAGATTCTCGTCTCTCAAACAAGCTGTGCAGCACACCAAGTCTCTCCCTGGACAGCGCACTTGTGCAAGCCCGTGAGCACGAAGACGCCGAGCGCAAGAAGCAACGCCTGTCCCTCACTGCTGGGCAACCACTGATGGCAGTGCACATTGACACGGCGACTTCATGTAACCCCGCACAGCATGCACTTGGACGGAACCACACATGGGACTCTGGCAACTTTGCGTCACGCGACCGGCCCGAGGGCTCACGATACAGCAACAGCAATGTTGGCGAGGCTTCAAAAAGCGGCCAAGGTGGGCAGTGCCACTTCGGCGGTCACAAGGTTCACCGACGGATGGACTGCCCAGCTGCCAAAGCGGTCTGTAACCACTGCAAGAAGCGAGGACCCTTTGCGTTGCTCTGTCGCTCAAAGAAGCACCCTGGATCGGCAGAGCTCCACTCCGCCTCGGCGGTGGCTTGGAACGGCGCTACGTTGAGGTGCGAGTCAATGGGTGCCCTCTCGTCTTCAAGGTGGATTTTGTCACAGACGTTGCAGTGGTTCCGCGTATGTTTCCTGGCTGCCCAGCCGTCCTCAATAAGCCACGTGGCGAGGAACCTTTCAGACCAAGGAAACAATCCCTGAAGCTTATCGGCACCTCCTCCGTGGCGCTGTCTTGGAGAGGCAGGTAAGTCAATGAGTGGCTCTACGTCGTTGCGGGACAAGAGCAGCGCCTTCTCAGCTATCCCGCCAACGTTGCCCTTGGTGTCCAAGTTTGTCGGCGCCGCTGCACCAGCTCTGCCACACACAGCACCTCGGGAAGCCCCTTCAGTCTTTTTCGCCGGCCTGGGCATGTTCCTGGAAGAGTACTACACAATCCGTATCAAGCCTGATGCGGTGCCGTATTCCCTCGGCACACCCCAGCGTATCACAATACCCCTACGAAATGTCACAAAGGAGCTTGACTGCACCACTACGCGGGTCCAGCAGACCCACTGCTTCCTATAGTGACGCCTAGCCGCTCCCCTAGGAGCAAGTCGGGGTGGACGTTTTCATCATGAAGGAGCAGACGACCTTCTCCTCGTCGATTACTACACAAGGTACACGGAAGTGCTGTCCCTCCACACAACAACATCCACAGTGGTGATCTCTATTATCAAAAGTGTCTTTATAAGGCATGGTACCTCGGAGACCCTCGTCAGCGACAATGGACCTGAGTTTTTGTCAGCAGAGTTCTGCGTCTTCTCCCAGAGCTATGGCTTCTCCCGCGTCACCAGCAGTCCCAGGTACCCGCAATCCAATGGCAATGCCGAGCGGGTGGTGCGGACTGTCAAGGAACTTTTCAAGAAGTCTCCAGACTGGTGTTTGGCCCTCTTGTCGTACCATAACGCACCTGGCGTGACCGGGTACAGCCCCGCTCAACTGCTCATGGGGCGCAGCTTTAGGACTCGACTTCCAACAGCCACGTTGCTTCCGGGTCCCCTCATGCTGCCAACTTTTACAAGTGCGACACTGCCCAACGACGTCGCCAGCATCAAGATTTTGACCGTCGGCATGCGGCGCAGGATTTGCGTCTCCTGGGGGAGGGGGAAAGAGTCTGGATTTGCAACGCAGGTTGTGCTGGCACAGTTCTTAGCCCAGCGCAGCGTCCTTGCTCCTATGTGGTCCAGACAGATGCAGGTGCTCTCGTCCACAACCGGAGACATCTGGTACTACAGCAGCCTCCCACATAAGGTAGTCATGACCTCGGCAGCTCCAGTCCACTGCAAAAAGGATCCCAAAGCCCGCCACAGACTCCAACTCGCCAAGAGCCTGTGTTAATCAGTCGAACTCCCGGCGCAGTTATTCCCCTACCAGCTGCATCAGCACCAGTTGGCCCCCCAGCTACTCCCTCAAGACTGCCTGCACTGGTTGTGCGCACTCGGTCTGGACGTTGCGTTAGGCCACTGGTGCAGCTGAACTTGTGGAGCGTGCCATGAGCAGGGGTGCAACAGCCGAAATAGAATTTGGAGAAATTTTTGGAGCAGCAAAATGTTACTTTTGGAGCACTAAAATCCAAATTTGGAGCAGGGTTACGAGGAAAAAAAAACATCCATTTTTTTTATCACGAAAGACCAAATTTGGAGCAGTATAAAAAAGGCTTACATTTAAAAATAAGATGTACAAACCATTCAACATCACCTAAATCGTGCAGAGTGAACATGAGCACTGCTATTTCAATAAAAGTAGTATTTTGAACCATCCCACTGAACAAAAATGACAAAGTCCACATTAGCATTTGCCGCACCTGTCAAATCCTTTGACAGACCCTGCGAATTGAAACGTGGATCTGCCAGGCTGGCGAACTTGAAATTCGGGAGATTCGTAAAACTGAGGAGAAGGGGTGGCGAAAAAAAAAAAAATACTGGCGCACAGTTTTGTTAGTTTTTTTAGGGCTGCAAAAATGTCATATACTGCTCCAAATGATTGCCAATAACTTTTTTAGGCGTCAGCGACCATACTAGTACTCGCAAGTATGCGGCGTATACACACGAGTAATTCAACAAAATGTGCTGTCCCGTGACTAGTGCTAACTGCCCCTTCCAAATCTTAATACGCTTTTCCTGCAGGGCACCGGTGTACTGCAGCGAAGGTGGCTTAAAGCAGCGTTCTGCAGTCTGCACGGGTTAGAACAAGGCCAGGAAATTTTCGAACACCGCTACAGACCCGACCCCCCCCTTTTTTTTTCTTTCATGATGGGGCTAGGTTTAGGGTACAACTTCTCGGCTCGCTTGCGAGGCGCGTTCGACCAGATAAAGTAACAACGGCGCGTGCCCATTGGCCCGGCGCGGCACCGGATACCTATTGCCGGGACGACGCAACTTCAAGACAGAAAAATGTTTTATGTACCGTTGCTATGGCAACCAACGTGGTCGCCGGCAACGCCGGTGTTCGCAGCACGTAGAGTTCGTTCGCGCGGAAAACGCGGCATACGCATCCAGCACACCGTGGTCTAGGGTTAGGGTCTGCGCGCGTGGATTGATTGATGACCCAAACTGCAGGTGGCCAACGTGGCCTCCATTTCGCGCTGAAATTGGCGCAACTGAGGCTGGTCGGGCATTTTGGCGCAGCGTGGTGCAATTTCCGCCAATTTCATGGTTTTGGCACAGTTCGGTGCAAAATCGGGGAATTGTATCAATTTGGCGCAACTGGCGCAGCTGTTGCACCCCTGCATGAGGCATTGGTCATTAGGTTGCATACCTGCGAGCAAGGTGTTGGTTTCTTTTATCTTCCCAAAACGGGGGATGTAGAGGGCACGAGTGCCAAGCAGTGTTGCGGAATGAGTGCCTCCACTCCATTCCAATTCCATTCCGAGGAATTAGAACTTGCCGCAATTCCATTCCTTTCAATTCCTGGGAATGAAAAAACTTAGCCCATTCCCACTCCGAGAATAGCCGGGCAGTTAAATTCCATTCCTTTAATTCCTCAACCTAGGAACGGCATCTTGATAGTTTTATCGAGTTAAGGCTGAATGGCCCATGAAGCTGATGCCATCAGATTAAGAACTGCAAAAGTACGCAAAACACGTTACCAAGGTGGAGGGATAGTAGCTCGGTGACATATCTCGTGCATTACAACCACCCTATAAATTCCCATAGTGGCAGTTCTCCCGCTACCTATAGTATTTGCATGGTCACCATGTTTGAACGATGATCGATGATTTAATATTGTTTAAGCTTAAATCTGTTAATGCTAAAATGATGACATAGCGTATTTTCATGGAGATAAAAGTACTGTTCAAGAAGACTAAGCAGTTTTGCCACGCGTCTGGAGCGATGGTGAATATGGAGAAAACTAAGATTTGTTTATTTGGGGAACAAAACCTCTATATCTGCTGGTATTACTTGAAACAGTGCACCGCTCGGGCACCTTGTGCCTTTGCATCAAATACAAAACACTGGGCCGCACTGCTCGTCAGCACTCGCGCTTTTCATGCACGCCTCGCAAGCATGGATGGGGTGAGGAGAACTTTCTGTGTTCGCCTGTGCGCAGGTATGCAATGTCAGGTATAGAACTTGGAGAAGCGCTTTTTCGAATATGCGTCCTAGTCGCCGACGGCGACAGAAGGAAAAGCGAAAAAGTGAAGGGTTGTGACACAGCAGGCGGCTAGGGCGCCGCCGAAGGGAAAAAAAAATCACAATGCGTAAGGGGGTATGCCGCCGCCGTAGTTCCGCATGACGGATACCAACGGCATAGAACCGCGGTTACGCGAAGAATAAAGACAAACTTCGGAGCAACACAGTCTATATAAGGACAGAATTGAAGTAGGCGCGTTGCTTATAAACGTACCGTGCTTGTCCAACCAGACAGCATCAACAACTGCTACAAGGGCATTTATAAATTTTCTCAAGAATACTGGACTTGACGCTAGACTTTAAGAAGGCCACTGTGTGTTACGTGGTCATTGTACATACGCATCACCTCTTCCTGTCCCCATCATCATCTTTATCCCTCTATTCCTCCCTCTCACTTTTCCCCAGTGCTGATTAGCAGGCCAGAGTGCACAATCTCAGGCCGACCTCTCGGCCTTCTAATAAATTCGCTCTCTCTCTACCGTGCTTGTAATCAGCCAAGCCATTTTAAAAATACTGCTTCATTGTTAAACTTACTAGTGTCTCAAGTTTGAAAAACAGCGCGTCGACGAAAAGGGGCTCTATTTTGCCAAAAGACTTAATTCCATTCCCATTCCATTCCGTGCAAAAGGTGCTTAATTCCATTCCCATTCTATTCCTCCAAGTGTTGACCCCATTCCATTCCCATTCCATTCCGGGGTCGGAAAAATGTGGAATGAATCCGGATTCATTCCAATTCCGGAGTGGCAACTCCGCAACACTGGTGCCAAGTGCTTGTGGTAACTCTAGCCAAGTTGGCTATGGGGCACCCTCTAGGCTGTAGTAGAAAAATTTGTGGGGACATGGAGTGTGCGTCTTGATTCCGCGGCCTTCGGGCTTCAGCCTACATCCTCTGCTGCCTCGGCTCGAACCCACCCACCCCACAGTACAGTGTTTGATTGAAAAAACTTTGGACACAGGGCCGTCATCAACTTATATGAACAAGGACCAATTCAAGAAGAAAAAAAATCAGCATGAGACATGGTGCCATCCATCCATTTGCCAAGTAGAATTATGTGTCACTCATATTCTAAAGGGCTCAAGGGATATTGCATTGTGACATTCTCTTGCAACGTAGCTACCTCAGTTATTCTAGTCGTTGCTATGCCTGTATTTCAGTTAAGCCTCATTCATTTTGTGATTGCAGTCATTTTACTACATGCCACTTGAACAGTCCAACTCCTGATGTGTGGCTCTGAACACTGACATGCCAAATGACTGCAGCCTTGACCACAGCGATAAAAAAAAAAGCATGAGAGCAATCCAGTGCATGCAAATATAGGATCTTTGATGTTTAGCTAGGAAGAGTTGTTGGCAAAAAGAAAATACCTGGGTATGACTGACAACTTGAAGGCTATTTCTGAAGACTACATCCAGGTTTCACACAGACCTTTTGGGTATGACTGACAACTCGAAGCTATTTCTGAAGACTACATCCAGGCTTCACACAGACCTTTAATGCCAATGTGAACAGTAAGTATAGTTTAATGCCAATGAGAACAACAAGTGCATTACCTGCCCACCATGGGTACGTAGCAGGAGATCTTGATCATCGCCACAGGAGCTTTTCTCACTGCTCAGGCCAGAGTCGCATGTCTCAAAGTCCTCCTCGTCCTCTGAGAGGCTTGATTCTGAAGATTCTGCCGTTGGTGACCGTGGCCGCCCAAGAGGCAGCCGTGCAAATGCCCCTACAGGTGCCTTCAACTCCTCATGAAGTTGGTCCAAGAAGCACCGGAGGAATTCTTGTGCATCCTATAAAAGCAAGGTTATGTTAGAACTGAACGGAAACAACGATCAGCTAACATCTAGCAAATTTCATACTGTGCAGCTTCCAGTTCCAGTTGTGCAATAGACCATTTCAGTTGTGGAATAGAGAACAGTTGTGGAATGCAGAATTTAACTCGGACATAAAATAGACCCTAGAAAATATGCGGTATAATAACAATTGCTTTATTAATAATGCCTTTTAGTTTTGTAACCATGCACCTATGTGATGTTTCATGAAAAATTTTCATTCAAAAAGGAGAGAGAAAATGGAGAAGCCATTTCGCTTCTAGCGGTTTTAGAAAATGGCTATGTATCCATTCTCTTGGAAAACAAAGAAAAAAATAAATGCAGGCTAGGAAGTACATGTCAAATGTGCCAACTATTTTTAAATGGAAATTATCAAAATATCTTTAATTGTCTATGATTGATTCATTGTGAGAATAGCTTTTGTAATATCAATACTAGCTGGTTACTTTTTGCTGCCTGTCCCTGTCATAAAAAAAAAAAGAAAACTGTTTTTGAGCAGCAGGTACATAAGATTTCAGAAACACTTCACATGAGGCTTCACATTTCTTGGAAATTTTAAACAAGGTTTGAAGCAACAAGAGAATGATGTTGCCAAGGGCTACAAAGCTGCAAATGCCTTGGAGGAACATCACGAACTAAGTGCACACAGTATTATTGTCTTGGACTCTGCAGCCATCATCGCAACTGAGAAACATTTATCTGCCCATTTGCTTTTAGAATTCAAAATTCAACTAGCAAACCCCCCAATAAACAGTACGAGGGGTAATCTGCCCAAGATATACACCCACACACTGTGCCACCTCACCCATAAAAACTGTTGCGCACCCTTACTTACATGTTTATTGCGATCAAGGAACCGTGCGGGGCACGAAAAGTCATATTTTTCTTTTATCCCCGGCGAGTGCACGTTTCTTGCACCAAAATATTTAGCACAGTGGCATAGGTGCTATCCACTTAAAAGGCCAGTAAACAACCTCGCGGTAAAAAAATTGTGATGAATAGATAACAGCGCATTTGTATGATGTGGACATGCTGCCGCAAAAATTTTGTGAATAACTGCTGTATTAAGGAAGTTACAGGGTGGTGAACAACCCGTTTCAGCTGGCTTCAGTTTCTGGTTCGACCTTTTTACTAGGCTTGTGCGAATATTCGAATGCGTCGAATATTCGAACGAATATTGCAGTATTCGAATTCGCTTCGATTCGAATTTAAATTACCGAAAATTTCGAAGTATTCGAAACAAACGAATAGATGCACATTAGTCTGCATGTAACCCCTGTAAAGGTGGTTTCACTGCAGTGGAGGGATGCTAAGCCGTGAAAGCACTTTTCCAAGTGTATATTAGTCCGCATGTAACCCCTGTAAAGGTGGTTTCACTGCAGTGGAGGGATGCTAAGCCGTGAAAGCCCTTTCCAAGTTTATATTAGTTCACATGTAACCCCTGTAAAGGTAGTTTCACTGCAGTGAGGTGGTGCGAAGCCGTGAAAACACATACCCAGGGGACTTTTACTGTTGCGAAGCCCCACATCATGGTTAAATGAAGAGATAACTCTCACATCGATTCATTTTTAAAATTTAAAAGCTTGTTATACCGGCTTATATGCTCTAAGTATAGTAAATTTTAAAACGTAACATATTTTACAGGTTATCGCGTGCTTTCAACTGAAAGTCAAATCCTGCTACTATTCAAAGTTGTTTCCACTTCCTTTGAAGCAAAAAATGGCATTTGCACAGGCCTTGCTTCAATTTTTTTTAAATATTATGAAGGTTAGTTATACTAGGTCATGACAAATATGCCCATTTTTCTCTATAATATGTGATATATACACTATTCGAATTCGATTCGAAATTATTCGACCAAAATCACTATTCGCTTCGAACCTAAAATTCACTATTCGCACAAGCCTACTTTTTACCCTTGTTGGCAGTGAAGAACGGTAGGCGTAGCCCTTTGTCATGACTATGCCCATTTCGTCAATGTAACACGACGTCAGCTGTAATGTCATTGGCAAGCAGCCAACGGCCGAGCAAAGCTTCCTCTACATGTTGCTCGCTGCTTCCTCTACATGTTGAGACAGCACGATGCGAGGGGTGCGAGGCACTCGTAAGGCAAAAAACAAATATGCAACGGTGCATGCGCCTTTCCCTTAGCGGCAAGGTCGCGAGACTCCTCTTGATCTCAGGGGCTTTTGTTCTGGTGATACCTCTAGTTCCTGATAGTCTCTGGGCTCTACCAAAACCGAAGAGGACCGCAAAGGAAAATGAAAATGCAGACTGCGGGGCCAAAACTGCATCCCCACAGGGCCAAGGTGCCACTTTGTAGTGCAAAGGACCAATAGATGTCGGTGCTTCATAATGTTGCCCATGAGTAAGATTACATCCCTATGCAGGCGAAAAGGACTGGTCAGGCGCAGAAGAGGGGTGCGGGGATTGTTTTTTTCAAAATGGAGCGTCTGTGCGGAGCACTGCAATATTTAAAAAAATTCCCCATCTCCTGCTAAAGGGAACCATGTGTGGATGCGAAGCAGCGGGGAGATAATTAGCTTGAGCGGGAGGAACGTCGCCGCTCTCATTTCACGGCAGCGGTCAGGGCGCTCATCGCGGCGCTGCACAGGAGAGAGAATGAGGCGCGTGCGCTCCGTCATTTTCATACCGCGGAACTACCGTGGCGCCCCCCAGCGGAGTATGCAGCTGTCACACCACCTGTCGTGCGTGCCGCTCCGTAGAGGATTCCTAGAGGAAAGGACGGGGGGGGGACCGTAGGAGAGGAGAGAGAGGGGGGAGGGGACGTGCATGCGCTGTGGGGGGTGTGGGACGCGGGAGCCGCTCCGTAGAGTAGAGGATTCCTAGAGGAGAGTGGGGGGAGAGGACGCGCATGCGCTGTGGGGATGTGGGACGCCGGAGCCGCTCCGTAGAGTAGAGGATTCCTAGAGGAGAGAGGGCGCGCATGCGCTGTGGGGATGTGGGACGCGGGCGCGGCTCTGTAGAGTAGATGATTCCCTAGAGTAGAGGAAGGGGGTGAGCGTAGGAGAGGATAGAGGAGGGGACGCGCATGCGCTGTGGGGGGGGTGTGGGACGCGGGGGCCGCTCCGTAGAGTAGAGGATTCCTAGAGGAGAGAAAGGGGGTGAGCGTAGGAGAGAGAGAGGGGGGAGGGGACGTGCATGCGCTGTGGTGGTGTGGGACGCGGGAAGGAGGGACGGACTAAGCCCCCTCCAAACACATGCAAGCAAGATTAAGGAATGGGGTCAACCTGGGCGACAGACACCACCTGCCTAGCCATTGCTAAGCAGCCTCTCTGTGCTCTCGGCCATGACTCTGATGACTGTGGTAGGGTTGACAGCCTTCATATTACTACAGTGTTCTGGTTCGCATAATGGGTGCTTCCCTACTTCATGAAAGTGGCCGGACGTGGGACGCGGGACGGAGGGACGGACATAGCCCCGAGCATAAGATGCTTCGCATCTAAAATGCGATTGCTGTGGCCTTCTGTGCGAAGTAGCGAGCAAGCTTGTTTGGGAGGTGTAAAAAGTTGCAGACTGTTTACTTGCCCTTTAAAGGATATGTGGCAATAATCAATATAGCTGACTGACTGATTTCAATGGAGGCACTAAATTGTTTGAACATAACGACAGTGCCACGTGCTCCACAGGGCTGATGAATGATAGTGGCTGAAACTCTGGATGCCACGTGTTGTACATACCGGGCGTTTCTACGAACACCATGAAATATTTAAATAAGGTTACATTGATGCAAAAAGGTGGTTTCCTTGAAGGTATACTGCCAACAGTGGTGATCATAACCATGTGGTTATGGGTGTTATGTGATAATTATAAATAACGAAAAATAACTTCGATTTCAGTGGGCTCACCATAATTGGCAAATTGAAGCGAGCTCTACATCAATTAATAAATTTTGGATAAAAAAAAACTGATAACGATTACCTGCGAAAACCGTGGCACAATGAACTGTGGTGCCCAGAGCACTAAACCAAAGCTGGGAAGATGAAGTGCACATGCACCTGGCAGCCCTTGAGGCTATGTTACAACTCCCATGTGTGATGAGAAATCCATAAACAGGGGTTGTGTGCTCGAGCCGGCGTTTCGACAAGTGGACTTGTCTTCTTCAGGGCTAGAGGTTCGATTGAAGAAGACAAGTCCACTTGTTGAAACATCAGCTCGATCGATCTCATTCAGTCGAGGATCACACGTAGCTGAGCATTGCAATACGTGCACGTGTGATCCTCAACTGACTGAGATTAAGATTACCGGTAGAAGTGGAAATATGAACGCACGGTTGGTCCTTGAAGCTTTTGCTATATCACAGAAGGCATCTGCATGTGTTAGTGATCCTTCTGTCAGCCTGTATATAGTGGAGAGAGGGGGGTTTCTGGGTGCGCATGTGTAATTCTCATATCTGTCTTGGCGTATGCACACGTGAACTTGGTGTTTTTGTTTCTTATTTATACAGTGGTTCCACCCATGAATAAAGGAGTGTGAGTTTGCACTTGTCCCTGTACCCTCGCTTGTGAACGTGTCTTTTTTTCACGCAACCTTTTAAATTTCAGGCATTAGTTTCCTTGTGTGAGAGCAAACAAATGACATTACAAACGAATGACATTCGCTGTAAATGACATTAGATTTGCCATGTGACAGGGGTATTAATATAGCCGATATAGGTGGTTAAGTAGTCACATCTTCCGTGACAGGGCAATATCCTAGAGTCTAGGTTACCTTTAAAAATTCATTAATTGAATCACAGGAGTGTTTTCATCAGTGGAAAGCCATCTGCCGCAGCAAAATACTTTACAGGGGGCAAGCCAGTTAATTTTATGATGGTGAGCAACATCAACAGCTGCCACTATACCATAACATTCATTGTGATAAAATTAAGGGAGATTATATGCGTGTGCTCAACTTATCAAAACCCACACGTTGGTTCACTGCTGGTGGAAAGTGGCAGGAGCCAGTACCTCTGCGAGCATAAAGTGGAACAGAAAAAGCTCACACATTCCTACAAGCCAATAACAAACAAAGCCTTTTTCTGAATAGCTGTTGGCGATGCAAAGTGAGGCTGCACAGATCTAGACAAAACTGCATCACCATGAATTACATTTAGCTATGTGTCAAACAGATATAAAGCTCCCAATTACTAAAGAATTTTTAGTAGAATAGTGCAGCTCTTGATGCAAGATTGAGGAAAGCGCACACAACAGGTTTCTGTCTACTGGCTTCATAAATTCACACTAATTTACTTTTCCCACTGTATTTACATACTGCACTGTTTTGTCTTAAAAAGAAAAAGAAAAAAAAAGTAGTCAGCAACTCTATTAACTATCCTCTCTATGACACACGCAGTAAAAGTAGTAAAGGGGCACTGCAACATTTTCTCAAGTAATGATCAAATGGCTTCATTAACAGAATTTATTGCCTCACGAATCAACTGCCGCAAAAATTTTTAGAATCCGTCAAGTATGAGTGGAGTTACAGGGATTTGTCCCACGCTTCAAGTGCTTTCTCTCTCCTTTAGTACCAGCGAGCATGCTGAAAGCTATGCAGGGGGGACAACAAGAGGGGAAGGAGTTACGTCCATTTGTCACTGCGAGTCACGACCTTTGAGCACCTTTTTTTTTTTTTTTCTTGGAACGCACGGCTCACTTTTTACTTTCAGTGTGATCACGAGCGAGCATGCGGGCACGTGGCAGCTGCGGTAACCATGGAGCTCACGATGCTCAAATCAGCCAATGGCTGTGGACTTTGGGTTTATGGCACTGTCATTTGGGTTTATGGCATCATCTGTCGAGGGAAGAGTGAGCAATTTCGCGATTTTGAGAATTCATTTTAAATTCCAGGCCATGTGCTGTGCTATAAGGTTTGGCTCACATGTTCTCAGGAACCTCGACTGCCTATCAGCAGCCTTTTCTGACCACGCTCAAAAAGTGTTGGAGAACCTATTTAAGCTAACACGTAGAACTGACATAGAGTCAAGCAAAGTTATAAAGCGCAATTTACCTGTTGACTGTAGCCACGAAACACAGGGTAGACCATCTTTATTCCATATGCAATCCCAGATGGAACCACGTAGCTAGGCCTAGGTAATGCAAAAAAAAAAAAAAAAAAGTCAAGATGCTTCCTCAGCACGTGATAACTTCAAGATAAAAAAAACAAAAAAACAAATACAGTTGAACCCCTTTATAAGAGACACTGATGTAAGAGACAATTGGGTATAAGAGACACCAGTGTGCCTACAGATAGGGGTTGATAAGAAAATGCATACATGGTACCCTGCTTATAAGAGACACCTCATATAAAAGACAAGAATTGCTGTCCGGTGCACATCTCTTATAAAGGGGTTCAACTGCATGTCTCATTTAACCAAGGTTTAATTAATGGCAAGGCGAAGTGACACTAAAGATTCTACATGGTGTTTGGATTGAAACAAATAAAGGCAAGTACAGTAGACTCTCAGTAAACGGAAATCTGTTAAACGGAACTGCTGCTTAAATGGAACAAATGCTTCTGACAAGATTGGTTTTCGTTCTTGCATTCTGCACCCCTCTCAGCAAACGGAACTCCTGTTAAACGGAACATATTTTCCTGGTCCCTTCAGGTTCCGTTTAATGAGAGTTTACTGTACACTCCAGCAATCAAAAATTTATTTCATATAATCATAAAGAACAAGCAGAAACCATGTTTTACATTTCAAACTAACACATACATAGGTTAGAGTTAAATTTGGCCCTTATATGACTTATTTGGAAAGTGAAAGCAAGATAGTAAAGAAATCCTCACCTACGCTTGTGCCACATTTCTCTTACAAGGCGCATGTAGCTTTTTGAAAGGCCTGGTTTCTTGTCACATTGCACTAGTGAGCCACAGTCCAAGAAAAAGTTGGTCAGCTGGGGGCTATCACCAAGAGAGAGAGAGAAAAAAAAGAAACACTTATTTCAAGATGGCCACAGGTACTGTGCAAACAAGGTGCACTAAGACATTTTATAAAAGGTATGGAATATGTAGGGTATACATTACACAGATGAAAATTGATATAACAAAGTTGGTAAAATTGGTAATTCACTTCATTATATTAAAACTTCTGTTAAATTGAAGTTTGACCTTTTATGCAAAACAATAGCTGCCGAAGGATTCTTTTTTTTACAGGGAAAGTGCCGCAAAAATATTCGAATGATAGGGCAGTACGGAAAAAAAAAAATCAATAATGCTCTGGCGACCCTGACTTGATGCCATATCGATGAAGTTCTCTTCACAGTGGCTGTATATCACACATAAAGCCAAAAGAAACAGGTTCAACGCACTGCGCTAATGAAGTACTAAGCAAAGCTATTGCGCACATGCTGCCAGAGTACAGCTTGTGATCAAAACCTCAGGTGTTGTCCAAATCGAGGGGTGCGATGTCAATGTTATCATGTTCACTGAACCGAACCACTTGCTCTTCAATCAGTCCAATGAACGCGCAACACCAAAAACAGTCACATGCCACAAAAGTAAAAGAGCTTTGGTTTAAAATCACTTGAAGGTAAGGCAAAAACCCAAATTACAGCAGCTTAGTTCACAGTGGCCATGTTTTCTGTTTGACGATATCGCGCTTGCATATGTCCCAAGAACCTAGACAGGCCCAGTGTGGTGTCGTGAATTTCGGTCCCCACTATGTGTAGGTTCAACAGAGGCCTTGTAAGTTGGCTTTATCCCAGAACCATAGAACACCAACAAAATTTTACAGATTTGGTAGTTGGTACGGAGGGTAACGTGAGCAGCTAAAGAAAAAGAGAGAGAGAGAGAGAAAGGTCAGCCTAGTACTTAAGCCATTTTGCAGCAGTGCAGTCACAAAAAACCCTTTTCATGGAGAAAGGGCCGGCTTTATCAGCAACGAAAGCAACAAAAAGAGTTCAGGGGTTTCCCATAGACTCAATGCAAAAAAAAAAAAAAAAAAAAAAAGAAGAAGAAGAAGAAGAAAAAATTCCCTTCAAAGGGACCCTGAAACAGGTTTTGACGATTTTGTACAAACACATTGGGCCGGTAGACCAAGTCCTAAGGGTCATTTACTGACTGATTTAAGCTCTCTGCATAAACTGTGTAATTTATTACAACGCTTTAAAGCTGCGAATCGCTGCAGATCACTGCGGCTCAGCCCAACGCGTTTTCAACCGCCCCTCCCGAGTACGACATGCAGTGTCCGCACGACGTCACCGGTGCTGCTGGATCTGATTGGCTGCGGTGTGCGCGTAGAAAAACATCGGCTGGTAGGGTGGCGGCACCTGTCGGAGCAGATATCAACCACTCCGCGACGTCTCTGTTGCCAGACGGCGTGCGTGCTGCCAGGGCGCACTGGGCTATGGTCTCCGAGATTGTGGGCAACTTGTCGTCGTGCAATCTCGGAGGTCATGAATGGGCGAAGCTCAAATCGTCGTGTGTGCTCACGAGAGCTCTGCGATCGCCAGCGATGCCAGCGTGTCTCATGAGTTGAGGTGGCAAGGCAAGGGTGAGAAGGAGGGTATGATATAATTGTCCGTAGCCGCCTTGCTAGACGGCGTGTCGCTAAATTTGTGGTGCCAATGGTTTGATGATGCTCTAGCCTAAACGCTGACAAATCTTCAAATAACCGTTTCAGGGTCCCTTTAAGAGGGTTCCAGTAGTCAGGCTTAACAGGCCTAACTACTGTTGGGGAACTGAAGAACTGAAGAACGTGGCTTAACAGGCCTAACTACTGGGACCCTCAAGCCATTGCATTCTTTTGTATTCTCCCCACGTTATTCAGTTCCCCTAACAGGAGTACAATGGAGAACAGAAGAACACAAGAGCTTGGCTAGAGGGGAAAATGTGAGGGGAGTGGGGTGAAAAAAAGCCAAATGAAAGTGAAAACAGGAACAAAAATTGTCTGTGCGTTATAATCGCATATGAAATTGAAACCACGTTTGCGGCACTAGCACTCCCGTCAGAGGAGTCAGATGCATTATCATCGCTGTCACACAATGGCGGCCGAGCACATGGTCAGTTCGCGTTATTAAGCATAGGGCCCGTGCGCGTCGTATCTGTTCCAAGTGAAGTGCAAATTGTGATGCGCCATTTTCATTATGAAAGCGCAAGTCAAAGGATGTTCTTTTTGCACACTAAATATAGCTGCATCGTGTCTTTTTTGTGTGCCCGAGGCTCGTGACCGTGACTAGCGCAAACGGAGATCTTTAGCTGGACGCCGATCAGGAAAAGTTACCGCAAGCTGAAAATGGGAAAATATCTGAACCTCGAAGAAAAGCTTGCAGAATTTCTTAAGCAACTCGGAATATATTGGCTTTGTCAAGGTAACAGCATGCAATGGAAGCGTATCCAAAAGTGATATCAAAGCCAGTAAAACAGGCTCACGGAAGAAGGTGAACTGCCAGAAGAATAAATTTTCCATTCTTTGAAGAAAAATTGGTGCTTGTCTCTCCCTTTTTTCTTTTTCTAATTGTCAAAATAGGGTCGTGCTACAGTTTTATTGTTAAAATGCGGTAGCAATTTATTCATGAGCACATTTATTATGAACTCGCAAAATTGGGTGCTCGTTAGATTCGTGTAAATACTCTACTTGAAGGCATAGCTTTTTATCAAACTGAACCAAATAAATGCTTTTTCTTATTCCTTTCCTCCCCATTGTAAGTATACTCCATTCAGCGTTTTCAAGTAACATATTTGGACACACTTGGCATGTTAGCATTTCTTTTTTGGGGGGCACTTCTGATAAGCCGAACTCCTGATAAGACGAACAAATGACCGTGGTCCATTCAAGTCTTAATGGGAGTCTACTGTATTTCGTACTCTAAACAGCATACAGTAGACTCTCAGTAAACGAAAATATGTTAAACGGAACTGCTGCTTAAATGGAACAACTACCTCTGATATTATTGGTTTCGTATTTGTATTCAGCACACCTATTCATCTCTCAGTAAACAGAACTCCTGTTAAATGGAACATATTTTCCCGGTCCCTTCAGGTTCCATTTAGTGAGAGTCTACTGTGCTTCTATAGTCTGTGTATGTGTTGCATCAGTGCCTGATCTGGATATTTGTTGTGGCTATGTGGCAAGTGACAAAAATTAGTCACTATAGAAGTCTGTACCATGAAAATGCATGGAAACAACGCACAAGTCAAGCACAGCATGCCTTGTGCTTTGTCCAATATTTCCTCTCCGACGTGCCCTAGAAGGAGGTCAACAGGGCCTTCTCAACTGTCTGACAAATTAGTTTGGGATGGTTCTTACAATAAGCTCCAGTTTTGGTTCAGTTCCAAGATGGTTGAAAAATTAACTGTTCCATTCAGTTTTGGTTCAGCTGAAGAAGACAGTTCAGCTGCTACGGTTTTTGGTTCAGTTCAGTTTGACAGTCTACTAATAACACCACCTTGAGCATACTTGCATCTCATCCATGAGGTGGCAACCTTGTTTACAAAAGGGGCCAGTTACGTACACGCCACTTAGCTGGATGGAGTTTACATTAGTACAAGCCCATATAGATTCCACTTAAACTGCAGATGAGGGGGTGATGTTTTGTGTGCCTTTCAAAAACTCACCAGTTGGAAAGAGCTTGCAGCGCTGCATTCATATAACAGGTATTGCCCAAGTTCTGCAGTCCAGTAAGTCCTACAGGATAGAATACTCTTTAGTGTCTTGATACATACAAGAACAAACAAAGCACGTCAACTTCACCCTTAAGAAAAGAACGCAAATTATGGGTAAAAATACTAATTGAACAAACCAACATATGTAAAAATGAAAGCATGCATGCTTGATGTGTAGTTGAACCCCTCTATACGAGACATAGAAGTCACAAACAATTGGGTATAATAGACACCATTCACATACATGGTTGGCCACCTGATCTCTCCCAGTAATTGGGCCTCCTTCATAAAAGACACTGTATTTAGAAGATAATCGGTTCGAAATGACAACCAACTGTTCAATTTTGATCAACAATCTCACTTTTAAAAGACATTTTAACATTTAAAGAAGTGCCATTAAAACTGCATCATAAAATTAAGCAGGCATAGTAGCGATAATATGGCATAAATACTTACTTATGCTTGCATTGAAACTTGGTTGCAGTATAAGACAAATATTAAAGTGCTGCCAATACACTCTGAGATGACCTATTAGTAAAATATGCTTAAGTATGCGACTCATGGTCACTAATGCTGACCTCTTGGTTTGAGACTGTTCTCCCTGTCTGCTTCATCATCAGAGTCGGCAGTGGCACAGGCAGTCGCAGGTGCTGCTCGGCGTGTGTGGCCGGCTGGTTGATTGCTAATGCGAGGTGATGCTCCCAGCAGTGGAGGTCGGTTGTTCTCCAAGAAGACCTCACTTTCACAGAGATAGCACCAAACCCGCAAGGTACTCAAGTTCAGGGTCACTGAGTGCTCACAGCAGCCCTGTTGAAGTCAAAGTTGAAGAGCTTTACTTTCTGACATACCTCCCCTGATCATGCAAGAGCAGTTTTTTTTTTTGGGCAACAAAAGCAACAATAAACTTACAGATACATGTGCAACAAATTTATTGTCGTCAGCCCTACAACTACTGCTAGCAGCAGATGTGCAGCTTGCATGCTGAAGAGGCTTTCACCTATGTCTACTTAAGATTTCATTGTTAACAAATGGTCACAATCCATCCAAACATCTTAGCTTCACTCATGGTGGAACATGCGGCATTAAGAAAAGTGGTCAGAAAAATCAGGCACATATGCATAGTACCACTTTATTTGCACTAAAATTATGGTGTAGCGAAATGCCAGGGAGACCAAAACTTGCTTATATTACGTTTTAGCATGTGTAAGTGTTGCACAGTGAGTGGAGTGAAAAAAACACAAGAAACAAACAAAAAAAAAAGGTGACAGAATTGCCTTAAAGGGCGAAGCAACATAACGAAGTAAGGCTAGCAGATCACTCTTTCAGGAAACCCAGCCACTGCAACGAGCGAAGTAACTTGGTGTCCATGCTGTCTATGGCTTCAATGCAAACTTTGCAATGAGAGCACAACGCGTACAAAGGTATGAGTCATCTGCTGATACCCTCTAACGATATGGTGAGCAAGACCATGGGTGACCACAGCCGGCTGGTGAAAGTATGCATTTCTTGCTGGTGCCACGCAGCCCCTCTTCCTGTTCCTATGTCTATGCGGCTTTTGTGCGACGAAAGATGGCCAGCACGTTTCCTCTCTGTTAGAGCAGTGATTGTCAAAAGCCCTTGCACGCTTTCACTAGCATCTAGAATGTATGACGCCCAGGGTGATGTTATTGTTGTGCGAATGACAAGGCAGCTTTACTGTAAACTATTTAGAAGATATATTTACAACAACAGTTGCAATGCTGACGGGTTCAGCTCACAACCTGAGCAAAGACAGCACTTCATACTTTTCATCAAGTGAACTTTGGGTTTATGGCGTAGTCATTTGGCTTCAAGGCATCATCATTTCTCCATTTGTCGAGAGAACAGCGAGCAATTTCTAGCTAATTGAGAATTAATTGTAAATTCCAGGTCTATAATGTTCAGGAGCCTCAATCAGCGATCGGCAGCGTTTTCTGGCCATGCTCAAAAAGTGTTGCAAGGTACCTTTAAGGCATTGCCAATAAAGCATGCTTGGTCAACAGGCAGATGTGTAGACTTAAACATATTCAAATGCCTACCTGAAAATGTTGCGTGCTGTGGATCCTTAAATGCCTCACCACAACCCACATATAAACAGTCACGGTAGAGGCAGGCCCACAGACTGGGCCCACTGGCTCCACATGATTCACAGCGCCATTGCTGCACACAAAAAATACAGTGATGTCAGTTATAAACTTCTAAAGTAAAACTTATTTCCATGCACTGCACAGGCTCATAGAAAATGAGAAAGAGCATAAACGATAGGATAACAGGACAGAGCCGGACCAAGTGCTTCCTTGGTGAAGTCCCCAATAAGCCCCCCTATAACTGTACAGGCAAATTCTGAAATTGCACATCTGAGCTTGCTACTATGGTGACTCAGCAGCTTGTTCTATAACATGGAGAGGTGATTACTAGAATGCAGCAGCAGACCAGTTAGCAGTGGCTAGCAAGCATGACTCACCTCCTGCTTGCGTGCAATATCTTCCTTGGTAAAGTCCCCAACAGTGGTGACATGTGGACACGCACTGAGCGGGGCTGCCATGATGTCTCTCCAGCAGCCTCACGGTTTGCACTTGTCCAGATGCATAGTGGCAAACTAGAAACAGGAAGACCATGATTTTTTTCTTAGCCCTTCCAACACCAGCAAAAACTGCAAAAACTTTTTGGAGTTTCTGAATATTACTGCGCATGTTAAACATTTGTGAATGTAACATTTTGGCTTCATAAAAAAATGCAACTAATGAGCATCCCAAGAGATTTTTTAAACATAGACCTGTCAGCCATATGGAATGGGAGAGCCCTATTTAGGAACTCACAAATGGAACATAAATTTGTTGCGGCTTTAAAGTACGCTATGGTTTAATAACAGAAAGGAACCAGGAAAGTTTCAGACACAATGCAAATAAGGTGTCCCACTAGGCTCGCTTCCTGGCCCTATAATATTCTGTACGTATATTAATGATTTCCTTTATGGTGTAATAAGTACTTCATCAATATATGCTGACAACACCACTATTTTTTTGAAGAGTGAGTGCATAAATACAGTACTACAATGATAAATTTTGACCTATGCAACTAATGTGTGTGGTGCACAAGTTACTTGGCAATAAGATTCTGAAAACTTGGTGCATGCATTTTTATACATATAAACATGTCATCCTGCCTGCACTACCTTTAATTTTACAAACGTTTTTTCACTTGAGCATGAAGTAGTGTTGCTTTGCGTCAAACTAGACAACTGCCTTAAAGGGGTACTGACACAAAATTTCACGGCCGAGACAGCCTGTGGGTTCGATTCCCGTGAACATGTGTATATCATCTGCAAAATATCAACAGCGAATATAGCTTGGAATTTATTTTAAATTAATTTTTAAGTTTGCGTGAGCAATCGACTCCCTCGCGCTACTGACACCATCAGAGGTGACCCTTGGTGACCCCCCTACTTCCCTCACATGACCACGCTGCAACAAGTTATGATGACGTCATAGCCGCCATTTTTCTTTTGCCGTGTTTGTTCCAGCAGTCTATAGACTATTTTCCGTAAGACATCTGGGCGCCGCCATCTTGGGTTGTTAAGTCGATTTTGTCGTTTTTGTACATCGCTATGTGAACTGATAAGGCCATAAAACGTTGTATTCACCAACCCAACTGTTTTCACGCAGATTCGTCTACCGTAACACTGTTCGTTTAGTTGTCAAAGATACAAAACACAAAGGTTAACAGCCCAATATGGCGGCACTGAAACCCGTCCGTAAAATAGTCTATACTTCTCGGCGGCTGGTTGCGAGTCCGTGGCCGCGGCACACGCGTTGAAAGTTTTGTGTTTGGCGACACTGCTGTCCCGTTTCCTATTCGAAAGGACTTCTTGATGCGGACCGTGCGGAAGTGCTTCACAGTTCTGTGTGCTGACGTGATCAAGAGCTGCGCACGCTAGGTGGTGATAGTTGCACCCGCCGGCTTGTCGTTTTTCGAGCTCTCTCAAATCGAAACTGAAAGTGGTCGGTAATGAGGAGCCTGTAATTAAATATCTGTCGCGCGCTACTGCAAACGAGGTGCCGTGTTATGACTAACAGGCCCCCCAGCAACACATTGCAGCAAAAAAACGTGATGCCAAAGTTTTTTTGTGTCAGTACCTCTTTAAGTTTAACTGCATGCTGACATGGCCTAAAATATTGCCTTTGGAATATGACTACTTATTTAACATGCTTGCATTTCCCATAATACATAAGAAGTTCCCTTTATTATGCATTTATACACTGAAAGGCTGCTATGTTGGTCCAGTGGTTATGACACTTGGCTGCAAACTTGAAAAACACAGGTTCGATCCTAACCTAGTAGTCGCATTTTGATGGAGGTAAAATACTAGAGGCCCATGCACTATGCGATACCCATGCATGTTAAAGGGTCATGAACCGCTTTTCCAAGTAAACATAAATGACCTCAGTATTGGAGTTTATCGCCTCACAAATCGATTGCTGCAAAAAGTCACGAACGAGCGGAGTTAGAGGTTTGTCATGTATTTTAAGCATTTTCTCTCTGCTCATCATGATGAGCCTGCCGGAAGCTACACAGGGAGCGATAACACGAGAGAAAGAAGTTACGCTAGCGCACGTCATGACCTAGAGCACGGGTGATGAAATGTGATCGCCCTCTTCTGCTGTGATTCCTGAGTGAGAGTGTGTCTCACTGTGTAATGTCAGCAGACTATGGGGAGCACGGTGCTGGCACATCGCCGCACCCTGTCGCAAGAAGCCCGTCTGATCCAAACGCCGCACTTGATTTATGTCAGCTATTGGCCAGCAGCATGCTATGTGTTGTTCGACATCAAACAGCAGGTGCCCAGCCCACTGAAGAGAGTGAATACAGACCTCTGTATGAAGAGAGCGCCCTTGATAAAATGGTAACTTTGCGTTCAGCTTGTAAACTCTCCTAGCTATGTACGACCGCTAGATTTGGCTGACATGTTCATAGCAGTGTGTGCTATCCACAGGATGTGTTTCCTAACCAATCCCGAGGGGTGGTTCATGATCCCTTTAAAGAACCTCGATGGTTGAAATCATCTGGAGCCTCTTACTACGGTGCCTCTTATAGCCTGAGCCAGTTTGGGAAGTCAAAGGGGCAATGACACAAAATGTCACTGTGGGATCGTTTTCGGTGAACACGCATGTATCACCTACCAAATCTCAACAAATATAGCTTGGAAGGTAATTTGTATGAATATTGATATTCGCGCGCACAATCGAGCGCTATATGCTGGAACCTCGTGGATGCCTAAGGTGACCCCAACCTCTGCTATGTCACCACTTCAGCTGAGCTCTGACCTGGCACAGCTAGTAATGATGATGTCATACCCGCCACTGCCAATTTAATGCGTTTTGTGCGAGCAGAACCCAAGTTGGCAACCGCTCGCAAGTCCGTACCCGCCACAACCAAATCTTGTTCATTAACCCTTTAATTATTTACATAAGCGCACTTGTTTACATCAAAAAGGTGCAGTCCATGACAACTTATGGCATACCCATTTTCGACAGATCACAAAAGTTGCACGTAATACGGAGGTATTCGTCATTGAATTTTAATGGCGATGTTGAACCTGATCACACCCAGTGCACAGAAAATGTGGCTGTTCTGTTATGTCAGACCGGAAGTTCTCTTGACAAGGAAGAGATGAAATATAATTTAAGCACATCATGACCCCACTAGCACTCCCTGTGCCAAATTTTAGAGCAAAATGGTATTCTGCATATGTGCCTCACTGTTCTGATGCCTTTCACTAATGCTCCATGTTTTAGCATCAGCGAAGCTGAAACAATTGGACGGATTCTGACCATTTGTTACCGATGAAACCTCCAGTACTGTTAAGCTGCACAACTGACTACTAGCAGTGATGGCAGGGCTGAAAATAATAAACTTGTTGCAGATGTATCTGTACATTTACTGTGATCCTCAGCTCTCTTGCTTGCAATGTAAACTGGCAAGAAGTGACTACCTGAATAAAAAAAATTGGGTGGTGTCCACTTCCACAGCGCAGCTTTCAATGCTGCTTGTACTATGCACGATGGGCATGTTGTGTAACTAGAAATTTCACAAGACACAACAAATAAAAAGCTACCCTTCAGGCTGCTCAAGACTAATGCAAAGCACTAATGCTTTAGACATGTGACAACTGACCGATACAGTGATGTCACTTGCATTTAGATGGCCCCTCAAAACCCACCATATTCAAATTACTATTGCAACGTGCTGAAATCATCTGTAGATATCCACTCGAAGAATTCCACTCAAAGCATGATAATGTCTAAACGTTGGATGCACACGAAGAGAGTGAAACTTCTTAAAGGGGCAGTGAAGGTTACTTTAGACTATTTTATGTTTTGTTTCATATATTTCGAATGTTTTAATCCCCCCTTTGATAATTTATGCATTCGCTTAAGAGCATTTTTCGCCTAATAGGGCACTGCCCACTTTTTCAGCATGGTCAGAAAACGTTACCGATTAGTAGTCAAGGCTCCTGCGAACACGCGGGCCAAACATTATAGCGCATCACATGACCTGGAAATTTACAGTTAATCTTCAAAGTCAGCTAGAAATCACTCTCTTTTCTCTTGACAAATGATGCCATCAACCCAAGTCCAAGGCCATTGGCTGATTTAACATTGTGAGCTGCATAGTTACCGTGGCCGCCAAGGAATGCCGCGACGTGCCCGCACTGCACCCTATAGTGATAGAATTACGCACATTATAGAATTACCCCAGCGTGCTCGTGATCACAATGAATGTAAGCCGCATGTTCAAAGAAGGGGGGAAAAAAAAAGGAAAGAAAATGCTCAAGGTCATGACGCACGCTGACGAACGGATGTAGTATCTCACCCCCCCCCCCTCTTCCCCGTTCGTAGCTTTCAGCACGCTCACTGGTACGAAAGGAGAGAGAAAGTGCTTAAAGCGTGCAACAAATCCCTGTAACTACGCTTGTACTTGATGGATTCTAAAAATTTTTGCAGCAGTCGATTCGTGCGCCTCGTGAGACTCCCTTAAAGGGACCCTGAAACGGTTTTGACGATTTTGTACAAACACATTGGGCCAGTAGACCGAGTCCTAAGGGTCATTTACAGACTAATTTAAGCTCTCTGCGTACACTGTGTAATTTATTACAACGCTATAAAGCTGCGAATCACTGCAGGTCACTGCGGCTCAGCCCAACGCGTTTTCAACTGCCCCTTGCAAGTATGACATGCAGTGTCCGCACGACGTCATTGGGGCTGCGGTGTGCGTGCACGAAAAATTGGCTGGTAGGGTGGCGGCACCTGTCGGAGCAGATATCAACCACTCCGCGATGTCTCTGTTGCCAGACGGCATGCGTGCTGCCGGGCGCACTGGGCTATGGTCTCCGAGATTGCACGCAACCTGTCGGCGTACAATCTCGGAGGTCATCACTGGGTGAAGCTCAAAACGTCGAGTGTGCTCACGTGAGCTCTGCGATCGCCAGCGATGCCGGCGTGTCTCATGAGTTGAGGAGGGAAGGCAGGGGTGAGAAGGAGGGTGTGATATAATTGTCCGTAGCCGCCTTGGTACACGGCGTGCCGCTAAATTTGTGGTGTCAATGGTTCGATGATGCTCTAGCCTAAACGCTGACAAAGCTTCAAATAACCGTTTCAGGGTCCCTTTAATGAAGCCGTTTAATTATTACTTGGAAAAGTATTGCAGGGCTGCTTTAAAAAGATGTGTACTCAAAGAGTCCACTTGTACTTGTGCTCCTGATGTACTAGTGCTATAATAGAAGTAAGAGCAAAGCAGTTGCATAATATTAATTACAGCAGATCTTATTTAAGCTCTGGCATAGGTTTTTTTTCATTATGTTGGGCTTAGCTAGCATCACCTAAAGTGAATGTGGATGAGTGAAGCATTTATCACACAGCTCAGCTCCTTTCTCTCTCTCTTGCTTTTTTTTTTTTGCCAATCTCTTCAGGGCGACGATATATGAGGCATAAGGGCCAGGTAATTTCTTCAGGGGTCACAGAGGATGCTAGTGTCAGACATGAAGTATCAAGTTCTGCATGCCAAACAAGAACGTAGGAACTTGTTAATTATACTGCATACACACAAGTGCCGGAGCCCTGTTATGTAGTTTGACATTCATTTCCCACAGAGCGATACTTAGAAGGTACTTGGAATTTGCCACTTTGTAACAAGGCAATGTGAAGCATCACCCTTGCTGCATAGAAAAATCTGGACAACCCAATTTCCTTAGTGGCACCACAGATAGATAAGCCTTGCTCACCACCATTTCTTTAGCGTCACATTTTTTTAGCCCTCCTTTATCTTCCCATTGCAGGCTTTAAATTCTAGCATTTGCTTTGTTTTTCCCTGTGGTAGTTCACATTTAAATTTAGCACAAAAATTGTGAGGCTGTTTCCCCAAATTAGGTTCCGTAGCGCTGCAAGCACATTTTACAATAAGCAAACCCATCCCATCAGCCATTGGATGGCATAACCAACCAAAACACTAATATCCTCATTGAGTAAAAGGCAGTGGTTGGAAATGATACCACTGCTTGGAAAGCATATAGCTGCGTAGTACATCTCCTGCATTCTATATCATCAAACACTGTCTTTGCACTGTACAAGTTTATGTGCCCTAGCCAATAAGCACTGTCACCATTTCGTTACAGTAATTAAGAAGAAACATTTAGGGTTATTGTGGGCCTGTTTGCAAGCACGACAAGAGATTTCCCACATGGTAATAAATTTTAAAAAGGGAGACCTTTGTGCGACTCTGTTTCAGTGTGAACCTGAGATGCCATTTAGGATTCTAGGCTAAGCATAAACGAGGATCATAAGGGTCAATTGTATTTCAAACATAGTAGTGAAACTTGTTTATTTTTGCTGGTTTTATGAATCAAGCAGCTAAATGTTACAGGTACATCTTCTATATGAATGGAGGAAACATGGCTGCATTGAACATCGGTGTGATCAACGTAACTATGACAAAATAAAGTTATGATAAGTATGAGAGTACTGTCACATCCTAAAGTAGAAGCCATAAGTTTTGTCGACAAATGCAAAAATGGTGCCACTTATTGAAGACAACAGTAACTCATCAAGTGCAATAAATAGAGCAGCCACCTTCAGCATGGCAGCTTCTAGCTTGTGTTTCTCCCTTGTAATTATAAAGAGCAATAACAAACTAAATATGACAGATTTAATGCCTAATGTACCCTTAAAAACCCATAAAATGAATCACTGATACATGATAGGTGCAAACGCAGCCATCATGTTGCAGGTATGACCTGACTAGTTCAACAAAAGGGGGACTATAGAAGTTTTCAAAATAGTGATAACAACCATAACAGCAACAAGACAACTTCAGTAACTGAAGCCCTTCTTAGATCACGGGTAAGAATGTTATCATCACTGTGAAGTTCAACAAGCGACTGTTTGGTTAACAATACATGGAACACACCTGCAACTCTGTTGGGAAGAGCAGCTTTAACCACTTAACTACACATCACAAGGGCCAACTACCTGGTAAACCAGAAAATGGTGGTTACCTACAATAACTGCTGAATCCAGAAGAATTTGTCAGTGATTGTAGGCGTCACCCCCCCCCTCCTCTTGCCAAGACATTCCATGCTAGAATTTCTGGTTTTGGTATGTATATTGCGCAGAAAAGTTAATAGGCCTACAGTGAACCCTCTGCACTTTAATTACATTAATTTAATGAGGCCTTTCTTTGATGCTACTCTGGACCCTCTGCTGTCTAAATCTTTCATGAAGAGTCTTGAGAACTTCGAGACACACCCCCAAAACTTTCTTCTTCCAGAAGTTTCCAATGGCTGGAAATTAACTAGTGTTCCTCAAGCTTCTTCACATAGTTTAATGTCATGGAGTGGCGTGGGGGAGGGGGGGGGGGGGGTAGTGGGTTTTGGGTGCAAACTTTAGGGAGCTATATGTAAATGAATTTCCAAATTTTGATCACAACAATGACTCATTTATTTGCATACCTCCCACAAATCATAATTCAGCTTCCGCATGAACTTCTCACAGCCCACACTCAAGCTGGCCGTTTCCATCATCCAACACAACTCATATTTCAATGTTTACTGTGTTCACTGGCTTGACTGTAGTCCTACTTGTTACATTAGAACAGCGATGAACCGGTACCTCATTAATTTTCACAATTTTCCCACCTGAAAAATGATTACGTTCAATGACATAAAATGCACAAGTTACAGCAATGCATTAACACAGTTAACACTGTCCCTGAAAGTGGTTGGCATCGCACAATTTCAAGGACATGTTTCTGTGCCATTCAGCACAATCCCAGCATAATAAAATTCTAAAGGTACAACACGCTCATACCACATAAGGCCTACAATTGTCTAAAAAAATGTTCCAGTGTCAACAAATTACACCAAAACAGCTATCAATCCCCTGCCTCTACCTTCCTTTTTGCATTACAGTTTCCACCTAAAATAAATAGAGCTATCGTTCAAAGCAATGAATGAACCTCCCACATGTATAAAACTTATCAGTGCTAAAAAAAAAGTGCATCATGCATTTGCAAGTTTTAAGTTCAGAGAGAGCAGACTACCTCAATGTCAAGCTTTATATTTGAATGACATGAAGCTTTATATTTGAAGGCCATGTTTTCATTCAACCGGAAATATAAGCATCAAGCATACTATAAGTGATTCATTGAAGAAATGTCCCACAACCAATTCTATATATTCATATGTGAAAACACTCTCATGTCTCTCACGCAAAATTGCATATTATTTTATGCACTTACTGGCACTGCAAAAAAAAAAAAGTAAAGAAAAAAAAGTTCCTGCCGTAGCAATATTAGTCTGAAAATTGCTTTATTGGGTACTTCAGTTAGTCTGGCCCTTTCAAGGTAAAAAAATTTGGCATAAATGTAACATTTATGAAAGTGTGCGAGTCAAGAAGAGCAGCAGAATAACTGTTACGACATTGTAGCAACAATTAATGAATGACAAAACATAACAATGCGTCAGAGGCAAGCGCACTTCATTTTCTTTTTTTCTGTAGTGGATCCACGATCGAGGCGCACGAGGTACCGATGAAGGTGCTCAGCGTAAGTTCAGTGAAGGTCTCCTTTCGTTCGAACACCGTTACACCCAAGGACGCTAATCACCGAGGAAGAGCAGGTGAAATTATCAAATTCTGATGCAAATGAAGCAGCAAAATGAACGTTATGCATACCTTTCTGTTTTCCAACGCAGTCTCGGTAGGTTTTATAGAACGATGATCAACCAGGTAGACGCGCTGCAAAACAAGGAAATCCGACCATTGCACGTTATTTCTTTGACGCAGCAAATATTTACAGCTTACGTCCCGACATGAGTGCAGCAGATATTACGGTTTTCTTTCTCTCTCTCTGGCGATTGACAGGGTCAAGCTAAATTCGAACACTGAGTGGCACACACAAGCTCCTGTTATTTTAGAGAGATCCGCACTTTCGCTTAAAGAAAAAGAAATGCCGGCGCTACTAGAATTACACACGTGCGCTACTGCTCAAATATTTGAACGACTTGGGGATGGCTCTGCACTACTTCTTGAGGACGAATTCGTAGTGTGGCTATGACAATCCTCGACACCGTTTTTAGGGCCTGAAAGGTAGCTGTTCCATTCCAGTCAGCGAAGCAATGGGCGCCACCGTTGTTTCGCTCGATAATAGCGCTGGGAGACATTAAGTGCTCTTACCTTAGCTTAGATGAAGGTAGTCACGCGATAAAAGCCATTGGCAATGAACAAAAAGATCGCAATGTGTCCTACAACACGAAGGAAAACTTTGTCCTCCCAAGGCAGCCAGTTTCTAGTGCTGAGTAGCCTAGTGTATCCTCCTTGTATTTGCCGTCGAAACTAAAAGGCAAAGCCGTACTTCCTGAAGCTATCCGAAGCAAGCCAACGTACGAAGCAAAGCCAATGGTGCTAGGAAAAAAAAAAAAAACGCTGTTTAAAACATGGTGACTGTGACGTCATTAAATTCTTTTTTTTTCTATCATTTTGAGCATTTCGAGAAAGCTCTCACAAGGAAAAAAAAATTAGAAAAAAATTTAATAAACAAAATTAATTTAGGAGAGCCACATGATAAGTTTAGATGCCTTTATTTTTGTTCGTGAATGCACCACGCCTGTCGCAGCGACAGATGGCGGCAGTTTCTTCAATTCATTTTCGAAGGTTTTCGAAGGTCATGCCAGTCATGCTTTCCCGTACTATGGGTCTGGGAAGACGCAAACTGTGCCACTAAAATTGTTGACTGAATATTTCTGCCGCATTAAAGGCTCGTCGTCTATTGTCGTGGTCAAGCTGACACCAAGCGGCGTTTGGAAGTCGGCGCTTGAGGCGCTTCACTGTGCATGCAACGCCGTGCAAATTTAGTGCTGTAATGGCTCTTCTTTTCCTGAGAAATTAAATTTGCGTGCGGAGAGTGTCACCAACGGTGGCAGTAGGTCACCGTTGACAGCATCACATCGATTTCGCTGCGCGTCATAATTGTGGCCTTTACGATAAAGACAGCAACTGGTGGGACGTCAGAATCTCGGAGGCAATTTAAAACCTGACGCCTCCGTGCCTGACGCGCTCTTGAAACTTTTATTTTTCAGGGCTATGTGCACTTAACAAAAATATTGCGGTTGAATATCACTTGACAACATGTTTTACTATTGAAAGCGAGATGTGGCAACAATGCAAAGCCATTTTTAAATCCCTCATTCCTCCGAACTTGCACAAAATGAAATTCCAAAAAGGAACGCGAGCAGAATGTGGGACTTTGAGCCTGCAAAGATGTTGGCGAGCGCTATTTCCAAAACTCCTGGGCGGAAAAATCGGGTTTTACCGCCCAGAAAGTCATGAATGATTCTGCAGTAACACGCACTCGTACAGGGCCAATGCAACCGCTTCGCTCCATCAAAGTCCCAACCGGACGAGCTGCACCTCGCGTATTAGGATACGGGCTGTTTTCAGAAATGTGTCTGAAAATCCTCATAAATGAGGGAAATGCGATATTTCCTCGCTGCCTGAATTCATAGTTGCATTTTCTGTGGCGGCAGACATCCCAAGATGGCTATAGACATCAATCACGGAATGAAAGAAATTAAGTTAACTTTTAACAGCGGAGCTTTTATAAGCCGGAAGTAATTCGTCTGCTGATTCAGAAAACTATCACCATCATGAACCGGCGCTCTCTCTCTCGGTCCTCTTCTTCATCTTCTGCTTCGCTCCTAGAACACATGTGCCGATTTTTCCGGCGGGGGAATGCAATCGACAAGTACAGAGAGTGAAAAAAATGTGTGTGTATATATATATATATATATATATATATATATATATATATATATATATATATATATATATATATATATATATTTAATGTGGTTTAACGTCCCAAAACCACGATATGATTATGAGGGACGCCGTTGTGGAAGGCTCCGGTACTGCTCCGGTAATTTCGACCACCTGAGGTTCTTTAACGTGCACCTAAATCTAAGTATACGGGCTTCGAGCGTTTTCGCCTCCATCGAAAATGCTCAAAGCCCATCCGGTATTCGATCCCGCGACCTGCAGGTCAGCAGTCGAGCACCATAACCACTAGACTAGACCACCGTGGCGGATAGAAAGAAATGTAGAAAGAAAGAGAAATAGAGAGAAAGACAGAGAAATAAAGAGAGAAATGAAAGAAGGCGAGAGAACAAGTACAGAGTAGGGGATAAAGAGAAAGAGAGAAAGGCAAAGAAATAAAAGAAAAAAAAAGAGCAAAAGATAGAAGGACAGAGAAAGAGACACAAATAAACATACACAAAAAGAAAAAAAAAGAGACAGCAAGCGTAGCCATTTATAGTATAGTATAGCTCAGGGTGGGAAAGGGAAGTAAGGGTGACGATGATGGAAAGGAGGAGGTGAGAGGGTAAAGTATAGCACAGTCTTTTATACTATATTATAGCACGGGGGGAAAATGGAAGTGAGGGTGAGGAGGAGGAAAAGGTGGAGGTGAGAGGGTAAAGTATAGCACAGTCTTGTATACGTACTATAGTATAGCATGGTGTGGGAAAAGGAAGTCAGGATGAGGAGGAGGGAAAGCAGGAGGGCAACGCCACCAGCTCCACCGCTTCCTAAGTCTTCGCATCACTAGTGCGTATCTCCCCCAAATTTTTCATTTTTTAATCAGTGGTGGTAGGCGGCCTGGTCAAATGGGAGAATTAAAATCCTTCCTGCAAAGAACCAAATCCCGCTTTGAGATTTGCAAAAAGCGGCCGCTGATAATTTCAACAGAGTGAGAAAAGCTGACCAATTTCAACGGCGAAACCGAAACAGAAACGTAAAAGAGCGCAACTACCATATTTTTTCGAGACGTCCAGAATGCGCGATTGAACCATCGATTGACTTCACTTCGTGGGTGTGCGGGCTACGCTTGCGATTATCATGCATGGTGCACGTATGCTAACGAGTGTAAAACTAACACCACGGCAATCGTTGTCGCGAACAATGACGTCATTCTGGTCGTCTGCTAGTTGCGCTCATCGGCTCTTCAGTTTCGGTTTCACCGGTGAAATTGGACGAACTTCATCACTCCGCAATAATTACCATTCACCACTTTTTTTTTAAATTCTCTAAGCGGAAATGGGCACTTCGCAGGAAGGACTTCATTCCTCCCATTTTACCCGACCGCCTGACGATCACTAATTAGAACGTTAATTTCGTTTCTTTCAATATTGCCGCATTATTGATTTTTGTAGTGATCTCGTGATGTCTGACGCTACAGATAAAGTAATTATTAGGCAGCAAGTAAATATTCCATTTCCCTTATTTTTAAGAATTTTCGGACACATTTCTTGAAACATCCGATATATTCTTGTACACTTTCACCTCACGATCGAGTGCACGTTATTGATCTGGATTCCTGTCCTCTGTTCAGAGTGTCCCACTACCCACGTCTGGAGTAAAGATTTGTGAATAAGAAGAACTTATAGTTAATATTACCTTTCTTTCCGCCTCTCCTTTCCGCATGTCTTCCATATTCACTGATCCCACACCCTCTCCCCTGCGTCTTTCGTAACCCCGGACCAATATTAGGTACCGCTATTATCAGAATGAAAACACTGTCAAGGGGTAGCGAACCGACAAAGGTTAAAGGGGTACTGACACAAAAACTTTGGTCTCGCGTTTTTTTGCTGCAATGTGTTGCTAGGGGCCTGTTAGTGATAACACGGCACCTCGTTTGCTGCAGCGCGCGACAGATATTTAATTACAGGCTCCTCATTACCGACCAGTTTCAGTTTCGGTTTCAGAGAGCTCGAAAAACGACAAGCCGCCGGGTGCAACTATCACCACCTAGCGTGCGCAGCTCTCGATCACGTCAGCACACAGAACTGTGACGCACTTCCGCACGGTCTGCATCAAGAAGTCCTTTCGAATAGGAAACGGGACAGCAGTGTCGCCAAACACAAAACTTTCAACGCGTGCGCCGCGGCCACGGACTCGCGACCAGCCGCCGAGAAGTATAGACTGCTGGAACAAACGCGGCAAAAGAAAATGGCCGCTATGACGTCATCATAACTTGTTGCAGCGTGGTCACGTGAGGGAAGTAGGGAGGTCACCGAGGGTCACCTCTGATGGTGTTACCGCGAGGGAGCTACCGCGAGGGAGTCGATCGCTCATCACGCAAACTTCAAAATTAATTTAAAATACCTTCTAAACTATATTCGCTGTTGATATTTTGCAGATGATGTACACATGTTCACGGGAATCGAACCCGCAGGCTGTCTCGGCCGCGAAATTTTGTGTCAGTACCCCTTTAAGGGTTCTACCTTTCGATAACGGCGTACGCAGAACAGACCTGTTCGCCGGTCAGAAATCGCCGGCGGCGGCGGCGCTTGAACGGCGCGCGGTTCAACAGATCGGCGTCGGCGTGGCGCGGAAGAGGCGTGGGAGGGGTAGATTAGAGAGCTGTTGGGGGGTAGAAAAGGTGCCCATACAATTGCTATCGCAATACAGTCAAGCCCGACTATGTCGAACTCGGGTGAATCGAATTATCCTTTATATCGAACTCTTTTCGAACATGGCTATTCGTAGTGAAATATACGGCTACATCGAACAAAAACAGCGAGAACACTTGATATATCGGATTATGGTCGCGCGAAACGTCTCAAGAGGTTGGCTCTCCGTCACACGAATTTCCTGTTTTCCTTTTCCTCAAAAACATGAGGGAGAGAAAGCGGTTAAGCCCCTCTGGAGGGGTCCAAGGAGTGCTTCTTCCACGATTCCTCGTCGTCGTGCGGGGTCGCCGTTCGTTTCTTCGCTCCTTTTGTTAGCGCGATAAAGGTCGTAAAATAGAAAAGCCATGCTGTTCTCCGCTGAGCTGGGGGATAATTGATGTAGTCGAACGTGGGGAGAAGCCTTACGTTGCCGCTGCGTACAGCATCCCAAGAAGCACGATGAGTATGATACTCGAAAACACGGTACACATGCATGGCCAAGGCAGGCTAGAGGCTTCGCAGCGCCCACGAGTACGCACAGCTGCGCATGAAGATGTTCGGGTGCTGTTCACATCAATATCGTATTTTCTCGCGTATAACCCGCACTTTCAACAACCCCGCATCACCATATGTAAACCGTGGGATAATAAAAAAATATATTTAAAAAAAGATCCTCGTATATTACCACGAAGGCGTCTTTCTTACATTATCGTGAAGCGAACTCGTCGTCAACCATTAACCGACTTCGTTGTGTGGGTGTGTTGGCTGTGCTTGCAATAATAGCACATACGTTAACCAACGTGGAATAACTGCACCTCTGTAATCTGTGTAATGTATTGAACAGTGACGCCATTCTAGTCGTCTGCTTGTTGCGCTCATCGGTGCTTCGGTTTCGCCGTTGAATTTACCTGAATTTCATTACGCCACAATAATTACATGAGGCCGCTTTTTCGAAATCTCAAAGCTGCAATGGGTTCTTCGCACGAAGGACTTAAATTCTCCCATTTGACTTAACCGCCTAACTCCGCTAATTAAAAAGTTAATTAATTTAACTCTCTTAATTACTGTCCCAAATGATGTCTTCAACCATCTTAAGATGCCTGCCGCTACAGAAAAAGCAATTGTGAAGACAGCGAGCAAATACCGCAATTTCCTGATTTTTAAAGGGACCCTGAAACGGTTTTGACGATCTTGTACAAACACATTGGGCCAGTAGACCAAGTCCTAAGGCTCATTTACAGACTAATTTAAGCTCTCTGCGTACAGTGTGTAATTTATTACAACGCTATAAAGCTGCGAATCGCTGCAGGTCACTGCGGCTCAGCCCAACGCGTTTTCAACCGCCCCTTGCGAGTACGACATGCAGTGTCCGCACGACGTCATTGGGGCTGCGGTGTGCGCGCACGAGAAATTGGCTGGTAGGGTGGCGGCACCTGTCGGAGCAGATATCAACCACTCCGCGATGTCTCTGTTGCCAGACGGCGTGCGTGCTGCCGGGCGCACTGGGCTATGGTCTCCGAGATGCACGCAACCTGTCGGCGTGCATCACTGGGCGAAGCTCAAATCGTCGAGTGTGCTCACATGAGCTCTGCGATCGCCAGCGATGCCAGCGTGTCTCATGAGTTGAGGAGGCAAGGCAGGGGTGAGAAGGAGGGTATGATATAATTGTCCGTAGCCGCCTTGGTACACGGCGTACCACTAAATTTGTGGTGCCAATGGTTCGATGATGCTCTAGCCTAAACGCTGACAAAGTATCAAATAACCGTTTCAGGGTCCCTTTAAAGGATATTGGACACATTTCTTGAAACACCCTGTATTTATTTATCCATTTTATTTGTCTGCATAGTGTACTAGGTACACTCCAGGATATCCTAACCAGCGAGTCCGGGCGTCACTCTATAGTGATCGAGGACGCCGCAGTAAGACTTCTGGAGGAGAGAAAGATACGACAACTTCCAGTGGAGTGGTGTATTTTGTGTTGACATTCTACGTTCGGATTAAAAGAAGAGACAAACGGCGGCGCGCTCAGCTTTCCGTCTCTCGCTCCCATAGCCTTGTATAGAGCTATTCCATGTTTGAAAACAGCGGTAGGCTCCGTCGACATACCGAGGCACTTGTAGCGACGTCACGGCGCGCGGGCTCCGCGCAGCCCAAAGCTCGCCACCGCGCGCCCTCCATGATCACGTGACAACTGGCACAGCCTCCGAGCTCAACGCGTCAGGGAGGAGCCTCCCGCGGTCGCGGAGGCTCCTCCTATGTCTGCTTTGTCTCGTCTATCGAGACAGCAGTATTTGTAAATAAATAATAAATAATAAAGAAATAAAGTGCGAGGTTGATGGGGCGTACAGTCTTTAGTGAAGAAAAAGAGAACGACGAAGTGTATAGCGGCGCGTGGTCAGTCGTAATTGGGCCACGTGGGGCGCTAGTTGGTCCAATGAGCAGTGACCCCGTGGTGTTCTGAAGGTGTGGTATGCTGCGATTGGACCACGTGTACGAAGCGCATGACCAAAAACTCTGGTATTGCGAGACGACCGGCGGGTGCGAAGAGAGGCGGCCGCCACGCCAACATCACCGCTGCAGACTTGCCCGATGGTCCCCGGCGGTGGCAACAGGAGAGAGGTTGGAGGCTGCCTGCCATTCCAGAAGCAACGGGAATCAACGGTCGAGATCGAGGGCGGCTTCGGGCGACAACGGAGACGAGGCACCGGCATGATGGGTACCTGGCACATGTCAGGCAACCCCGACGGGCGACCGTGCACGAGTCATCGCCACCCATGCCACCCTCATCGTCACCTGCCACCGTGCGCCCGCGCTCGAGTACATTGGCCAGCACAGCAACGCCACATCTTCCTGGCCGCAGCCACGTCAGCTGAGGGTGAGGGCGCCGGCGTTGTGACTTTTCCCACCCCACTTGATTACTTGATATACGAGCGCGTAACGCAATCATAAATCACCAACTCGCCTAATCAGCCATTTTGCCCCCCACTTGAATCTTTTACGCAACTCATATAGCCTTGTATCGGGTATAGACGGTGTTGTGAGCGGATGAGGCGGGCGGAAAGGGAGGAAAAGCTTTTAATCGCTAGAAAGTAGACTGAATACAAGCAGCGCGTTCGATTGCTCTCCGCTCTTCACAGGGACCTGCGGCCCTGCGGGGCGTCTCTCGGGGTTGCTTGACCTTCTTCTCGAATACCGCTATGTCTGGAGCTGGAGCTCACATCCCACCCCACCTAGAAGTCCAAGTCCACTTGGAAAAAGAAAAAAAGAAACTAATCTTGCATCCCACCTCCTTTTAGAAGTCAAAGTCCACTTGGAAACGAAAAAAACTAATCTTGCATCGATAGGTCATAGTCCTGTGTACGATGACGCTGGGGTCGTCGGCTTGGAGGTTGGGCCGAGGCTTCATGTGGCAGCGGTGACCTCCTTTTGCTCACACTCCTCTTCCGGGGGCTTCTGCTCTTCTTTCCGCAACCGTTCGGCACTCCTCTTGCGCTGCAGCTCCATGGCCCGGCTCCAGCTTCGTCGCGGACGGCTCCTGCTACGAGGCCTCCTCTCTCGGCTCCTCCGCCTTCGTCGGCTTCGACTTGGGTTCTTCCTGTCGCGGCTTCTCCTCTTGTCCCGAATAGGGCTTTGCTTCCTGTCTCGGCTGCGGCTTCTCCTTTTGTCTCTACTGCGACTCCTTCGCTTCTCACGATTTCGGCTCCGCCTCTTTTCTCGGCTGGGACTTCGCTTCTTCTCTCGACTCCTGCGTCTTTTCCTGTCCTTGCTGCGGCGACTTGTGTCCCGGCTACGGCTCATTCTCCTCTCGCGACTTTTGCTTCTCTTTTTCTCTCGGCTCAGGCTTCTCTTCTCACGGCTGTGGCTCCTCTTTTTCTCCCGGCTGCGACTCCTCTTTTCTCGACTTTTGCTCCTTTTCTTCTCTCTGCTGCGGCTCCGTTTCGTGTCTCGGCTTCGGTTTTTCTTAGCTGGACTTTCGTCACGTGTCTCCCTGTCAGGACTGTCGGGAGATGTGCTTCTGCTTTTGCTGGGACTCTTTAGGAGCGCCCCTCTCTGGACTCGGACTCGAGCTTGACGATGAAGACTCTTTCCTTGTCCGTGCTCTTTCAGTGGAGGATGTGCTTGATGGGACTCCTGCTACGGCTCTTGCGTCCATTGTCTGAGGTACTCCTTGTGTCGTCAGTGTAACTGGTTTCTTTAGCTTTGTCGCCTGTCGTCGTACTTGGTGTCTTTTCACCGTCATAATTAGAATCCGAGCAGGCAGATGGACCTCGCACAAAGGGTAAATTTGCTCCGCTTATGTTTTTTGAGGTCCAAGTCTTCAGAAAGTCCACTGCTTTTGGGTCACTCTTCCGGCTGTCCAGGTCTTCCAGTTGAGCTCGACACTGCACTTTCACCACTTGGGAGTGGGCTTGTGGGACATGGTGTTTGGAGTTGAACTAGGGCAGCTTTGTTGAGCTCGTTCCACAGGGGTTCGTTCTCGTCAGGCTCATACTCGACTTGAAGAGGATCTGCAGTTGACCGCGAGGGGTCAAAACGTGACAATGCAGACGTTGTCAAAATTACTGCATTTGACATCCTTGGCAATAGTTCTTCTTTGCACTGCATGACAACGTTGGTAGATGGCTGGCAGATCACAGGAAGTTTCGGAGGTTTGAAGTGGAGCTCGGCTTGAGGTGCGTAAAACCAATCTTCGCCCAGAATAAGGGGAAGGGCGTTCCGTTCAAGGATGGCTGCTTCGACAACTGCAGGTAGCGGTCCGATGGTAATTTTTAAAAAGGCAGATCCTTCAGGCACAACGGAGTTTCTGCCGACGACGAGCAAAGGTGGTTTGGTCCACGGCTCAATTTTAAGGTTTGGGGCTAGACTTGCTGCAAGAATGGTGACATTTGAGCCACTGTCAGGAAAGGCACTGATCTCTCCCACTCCTTTGACTTGAGCAGTAACGACGGCACATCGGAATTTCGATCCATACAGGGTGTCGTCGACACGGCCAACACATGCTGTTGGTGCTTTGGGGACTGTCTGCTTGTCACTAGAAGGCTGCTTTGGTGCAGTACATTTACTTGCAAGGTGACCCTTCTGTTGGCAGTTGTAACAAACAGCGTCTCTCAAGTCTTGTCCTCTTCTGTATGCTGGGGCACCATACTTGGCTGAAATGGCTTCATACCTTGACTCTTGGTCATCAAGTGGTAGGCTGGCAATACGAGGAGGCTGCGTCATACCTGTGGTGTACTGGAACGTAGATCGTGGAGCATGCTGTGGGGTTGTTCACGGTACTGTCAGTTCTAGTAGTAGTGCTCTGAAACTGGGGCCGTCTCGACTTTCCTACGAATTACTCTGTCGACTGCGGAGATCGGATCAGGCGCGCATGGTCGAGTGTTCTATCCACTTCTGTTACAATGCTGAGAAAATCGTCCACTGTACGGGGTCGTTGAACAGCGATGGATGTGGCTACTTGGTCGTCGCGAATGCCTTGAACTAGGTATTCGATGGGTTTCTTGTCAGTAATGGGAACTGGACAGCGAGACACGATCTTGAGTTTTGCAAAAGCATACTACTGCAGGCTTTTTGTGTGAGGGCTGTGACCTTCTGTTGCCACTGTATGATCGAAAGTTGCTCGCCGAATTGTCTTGGAGTCCGGCGTTTCCAGATGGTCCAGGTCTTAAGCTGACGCCCTGTTGAGGCATGCCAGTCTGCTGCGACTCCACGAAGCTTTCCTTGCGCGATGGCGAGGAGAGTCGTGTCTTCCCATCGTGCAAGCCGTAATGTCTGGCATTATCAGATTCGACGACACGCTCAAGTCGTTTGCATCTCGCTGTTTCTTGCAGCTCTTCTGAAACCAGTATCTCGTTAAGCGCTAATAACCTACACATTTCTTGTCGTCACAGGTTTCGAGAAGTTGGCTCCACCATGCTGCCTAGAAATTGCGCGCCTGATCGACACGCATCGCCACTGCGTCTCCACCAAGACCGGCCACGCGAAGTCTTTCACGCATTTCCGTCTCGCTCACCGTGGCAACCGTCAGGAGCCAGCAACGGTCGAGTAGCGACAAACGTGAAAGGCTGTGCTCTGGACGGAAGTGCGTGGGGCCGCTTTGGATACAAGTGTCGCAGGGCACGCGATCGACGAGGTGGTGCAGATGCAGCGCCGTGAGTCTGGGCGTCATCGAGCTCGACATCACGAACACGAGCCCGAAGCTGAAGCTGCCACAGACGGCGTTTCGCGGGTAGCTCGCAGTGGCCACACGTTGCAGGCGGTGACCGCTGGTTGAGACCGCGCGAGGATCCCGTCAGTCCGGCTGCTGCTGGAGACGGACGCTCCCTTCCTCTTCCCGAAGAGGCGTGCATGCCATCACCTGAGCACGCTTATATTCGACGCGACTCGGCTGTCGATGTGATTGCGCAGTGTAGATACGGCCAGACCGTACATAATTGATTGCGACTTATTTCGTTATTGCTTTTGATTTTTATAATTTATATATTCACTGTTTCAACGAGCTTTAGTATCGGTTAATTTTTGCGTATGCCTAGTTGTATTTATCATTTCGAATGAGCCTTAGAGACGTCTTAAGTTTTGCGTATGCTTAGTTGTACTTACCATTGTCTTTGCCTTTCGATTCGTGTAACCAGTATAATGCCACGCGCGTTTATTTTCACTTTTGCTCTATTCGGTTTTCGCCCACAAAGACTGTCAGAAATGCTCAGCGCAAACCGCGCCTCATTGTTCTAGAAGCTTCGCGATTATTGTAGATAGTTTTGTTAAGATCGCGCGCAAGACGCGAACACTCGAGCTTATTCCAGAGCTTGCGCGACAACCAGTGATAAGGCTGGTATATTCGATGACACACTTATAAATGCCGACGCGCATCACCACTTGTCAGTTCTTCGACCGCCGACTCTCTGTTCGCCGCTATCTTTGTACAGCGTGCCTTGCTTGCTGTAATCTCTTTCCGTTTCCCGGCCACAAGTTCGGCCAAATAAAGAATTTCATCTTGGACACGTCGCCTGCTGCCTTCGTCGACGTCACAACCACGTGACAATATTCGCGTTGTCAAAGAGCCTTAGTATTGCCGCGCGCGCTTGTTTCTTTACTATATTTTCATGTGAGCGAAATTCACTCAAGTACTGTTGTTAACCATGCACAGCTCAGCGCAAGCAGCGCTGGAATGTTTGGAAACGTTCACGATTGTGTCAGACTGTTATAAGATTGCGAGCTCGACGCGAGTAGTAGTTTAACGCGAGCAACGGCGATAACATTGAAATGTTCGACCACGCATGTATTAAAGACGTGTTTCGCCGACGATAAATTATCGACGAGCGCCGAGCGCGCTCGCTGCTGTCACTTCTGCACGTGTTCTCCTTTTACTCTGAGTGTTCCTTTTTCTGAGCACCCCAATAAATAACTCAATCTTTACATAATTGACTGCTTCCTTCAGTAGCGTAGCCAGAAATTTTTTTCGGGGGGGGGGGGGGGGTTCAACCATACTTTATGTATGTTCGTGCGTGCGTTTGTATGTGTTCGTGCATATATACGCAAGCAAAACTGAAAAATTTCGGGGGGGGGGGGGTTTGAACCCCCCCAACCCCCCCCTTGGCTACGCCACTGGCTTCCTTCTACATTATCACCGCCATAGCATCCTGAAAATTTTAACAGCGCGGCAATTTAAGTTTGGGGTAATTCCGGCGTGGGACGCAAAAACTCGGGCGAGTGTGCGCCACTGAAAGCGCATATGTGGCAAGCAGCTCCTAGCATAGCATAGCCATGCATGCATGCATGCTCTAGCATAACAAGAGGGTGGGAAAGGGAAGTGAGTGAAGGTGAGGAGCAAGGAAAGGAGGAGGGGAGAGGGCAAAGCATGGCTTAGCCTTGAATAGTATAGTTTAGTATGTGCCAATCACCCCTAGCATAGCATATAGTATAGCAAGGGGGGTGGGAAAGAAGTGAGGGTGAGGAGGAAGGAAATAATGAGGAGAGAAGGTAAAGCATGGCATAACCTTGTATTGTATAGTTTTAAGCAGGGAGATGAGAAAGGAGGGTGATGGTGGGGAGGAGAAAAAGGAGGCAGTGAGAGGGCATGGAGGAAAATAAACTTGGAGGGAGCTTCACGAGATAATCTTAAAGCCCAGCCATACAAATGAAACAGGAGCATGCTGTGAATTGACCAGAGCATGGAGCAGAAGCAGAGCGAGCGGCGTCGGTGGAGGTTGGCTAGCGGACTCTAGGTGCGCTCGCTCGTCATTTTTTATTTTCTCATGAACCCAGAGTAGGGAGAGAAAACATTTATTGTATAAAGGCTTGTGAGTGAAGGGGGGAGGGTCCCTTATTCGAGGAACCTTCTGGCCTGGACCGCCCGCCGGGCTCGAGCGACAAGTTGACGCTGGTCGACCAGGTCCGGCTGGGAGATCGCAGACTCCCACGCTTCTCTGAGGTTTGGGTCCGCATGTAAGTAGTGCACTTCCTGTAGGAGAAGCACTTGAAACTCCCCCTGTGAGCACCCTCGCATTGTTCATGAACCCACTTTTTTACACTTCACGCACTGAATCCAAACAGAGCCTGGCGCTGTGGTGCCCTTCAGCTGCTTGCAGGTCAAGCATCGCCAGTCGTTCTGATGATGATGATGATGACGACGACGATGACGCTCTTGATGAGCTGCTTGCCTCGTTCGCCAGGTAAAACTCATCATTCCGATTCCAACACGCATTGTGAAGCTCTCGGTTATGGAACTTTTCACCATTTTCTAACGCGTCTCTGGAAACCATCCATGAGGACACCGACCAACTCCGCAACCACAGCAATGGCGTGATGATGATGATGATCCAAAGATTATGGCCGCATACCTAAGGGGGGATTGGTAGAGAATCGGGGCAATAGAAATGATTAATAATAATAATAATAATATTTGGGGTTTTACGTCCCAAAACCACGATATGATTATGAGAGACGCCGTAGGGGAGGGCTCCGGAATATTTGACCATCTGGTGTTCTTTAACGTGCTCCCACATCGCACAGTACACGGGCCTCTACCATTTCGCCTCCATCGAAATGCGACCGCCACGGCGGGGATCGAACCCGCGACCTTCGGGTCCATGCGTTTTAGTACCTTTATCACTATCGTGGGGACCCTGCCTTTCAGGTAGTTGCGCGCCGCGGTTTGTGAGTCGGTGAAGAACATGATGGGATCTTTGCTCGTCTGGGTGGCGAGTGCTATAGCGGCCTCTTCAGCTGTATCCGCACGTTTGGCGAGGATGGTCGCCGATGCCAGTCCCGCGCCATTGTAATCTGTGACGGTAATCACGAAGGCCTTACGTCCCGGATGCTTGGCTGCGTCCACGTATCGCACCTGCTGGTCATATCGCTGGTTATTCCTGGCTATGTTTACCCTGGTGAGCCGCTCCTCGGTGATGTTAAAGATGCATGTTGCGAGGGGTTCGCTGAATTTCCAGGCATTCCCAGAGCTGCGGCGGTATCTTGCCCGTACGTTGTTCGTCAGGTTATATAGGGTGGTTCCGTATCCTGTGCGTCGATGGACTGCTCGACCTGTGGGTGAGAGCTTGAGTCTCTCGACCTGGTTGATGAGGTGGGCTTCGGCGAGTTCTTCCCACGTATTGTGAACTCCCATGCGAAGCATTCGGTCTGTGGAGGCGGTTGGGGGCAGTCCTACGGCAAGCTTCGTAGCCTTTCGTATCAGCAGATTTAGTTTTTGTTTCTCCGCTGTCTTCAGGTTGCGGTAAGGGGTTCCGTACGTTATGCGACTGTAAAGGAGGCCTTGTAACATTTTTAAGGTGGGCTCTTTGAAGCCAAAACGATGGTTAGAGACCCTTCGGATTAAAATCGAGTGAGCTGTGTCACGGTGTTCTGC